>CAUJRU010003171.1:0-54820 GCA_963277665.1 Viscum album
TTTCCATATTGATTATATTTTATCTTATCATGGTATTACAGTTACTTAATTGGCATGTGTATTCAGTTATTTAACTTTCCATTTTCATAAATCATATCAATTCCTGATATATTTATCTATAATTAAACCTTACTGAGAATATAATCTAACCCTTATTTTGTTTCCTTTATTAGGAATCTATAAATGTTACTATTTCTTAAATGTAAGGACATTCTAGAGTTAAAAATTTTATTCTCAAAAAAACATTTTTTTAATTTGTATTTTTTAATGTAATATATGAATAATGTATGTATATAGTATTCCAAGACTACTAAAATATTTGGTCCTTCTGAAAGCGATTCATTGTATCTTATACCATTTTAATAAAAAAACTCTGATCTATTATAGTTATGGTCATTATTGTTGGTATCAAATGAATTTAAGTACTACACTTGAGATCCAGATTCAGGAAAACATAGATTTTAAAACATAACATTATAATATAATTTATGGATAATTATAGAATAAAATACTAAAGTTATGATACAGAATAGATTATGTAATTTTCCAAGAAATAAATTCCTTTTTGGATAATAAATGTGGTCATTATTCTAAAATATAGGCACCTAGGGGTAATAACTCGAAAAAGGGTGTATTCAGATTGACCTAATTGTCTCTTCATGCATGAAAACGGGCCTTACTGTACACCTAGTTTGAAACACTTGGGGATATTCTTAGGATAATTCATATTTTATCTAAAAACCACTATAAGGGATTAATAAATAATGATATTCCTAAAGAAACAAAAGTTTAGGATTTTGAAATTAATAAATCATAAATCATAATTTATGTTATGTGTGATATAATATTTAGAAATATACATTATGGTTTAAAATTCATAATTCTATGAGATAATCAAATACAAGTCAATGATTATAAATGGATCCTATAAAGATAAAGGATATAAATACTAATGGAAAATATAGATATTTCCCTATTGAGGATTCCCATATAGTTGGTATTGGAACTGAGAAATTTATGGCCATATTAGGGCAAAATAATTAGGTTATGAAAAATAACCTTGATTGAATGGATAAACCTATTCAATATAGAGACTCACCAATGTTAGATCACGTTATATTACAGAAGACCCCATAATTTGGGGGGACTACTAATTATATGGTAGTCAGGAAATGGAATAAGTGTATGGAGAATATATTAGTAGTATATGGATGCTTTGAGAAGGAAAAGTTTACACTTATAGTGTATTTCTTCAAGGGAGATTCTACTCAAATGTGGTCGTTGATCAAGAATACTAGAAAGGCAAAGTAAATAGAACTCATTGAATGTAAATATTTTAATGAGACATTCATTGGAAAATATTTTCCTCAAAATTAATAATGGAGATGATGATAATGTTCCATAACATAAAGAAAAAGGAATAATAATGTGTTTTAGAGTATGAGGATACCTTTACGAGGTTATTTAGGTATTATGTGGATTAAATATTCAACATGTAGAACAATATTTACAATTTCATTGAAAGTATTAAGCCATATCTTTGAAGGTCACTATTCTGTCAAAAATTTTATTCATATGAAGACATAGTTTTATATTCTATCAAAACAGAGAATTAATTCTCCAAGTCATATGGGTTCGACGGTAAGCAATAGAAAAAGAGAACAGTAGATAAAAAACTGATAAATGGAAGAAGAGAAAGAATGAATTTCCTATATATGATAATTTTTGAATGAAATACCTAAGTACATTATTTAAGGTAATGAGAGTTTGATACATGTGTAGAGGGAAAAACCACAATGCTAGTGATTTATAGGGAAATAAAGAAATTTCCAATGTGAAATGTTTCCACTGTAACGATTTGTGAAACTGTGAAAATAAATTCCCTAAGCATCAAGGGAATATACCTTATAAGAATATATGGGATAAAAGTCAATATTATGTTTTTGATATAATTGAATTGGAATGATTAATATGATTGTGTATTTAGATACAATATAAATGTTGTAAAATTAATTTATTAATGATATTCTAATTATAGAAATCATGAAATGTATAAGTATTGTATTGTAGTACTATTTATTAATGGATTTGAAATTTTTTGGGGTATGAAGAAAATTAATGTAGTGGATTTTTTTTGAAATGCATGAGTATGATAAGATAACCCTTAATATATTATATGTTCTGAGATAATAACGAGAGTGATATATTTGTGGGATATTATTTGTGGCCATGAAATTAGTTAGTAATTTGATGGTTTATATAATCATTTCTGGAGTTTATTATATGTTTAGATCTGTGGAATATATTTGAATGTATGATATTTTATTTTTGGAATCATGGATTTTTTAATTAAGTTTTTATGGTGATCAATACATTCTCATATTTGGAATGTTTCATTAATAACAACTTTATATTTTATGGGGAATATAATTTTTATTCAAGGAACTTCCTTATAAATTTGGGTAGACAAAATTTTAACATTCCTTAATGTCAACTACTTATGGGAGGGATTAAGTTGAACTTTGGGGTTTGTTGGACAACATTTACTAACTATTTTGGTTTTCATAAATATAGGAGGAATATCTTGTTACCATTTTATCGATTTTATAACGCGTTAAAAGTTAATTTCAGTACTCTATAAATAAAAATAATAATTTTTGGATATTCATTTCTTTAAGTAAGATTTGAATATGAAATTCATCAAAGAACAACCAAATAATGGAATGGGCCTATGAAATAAAAAAATATCAAGTATGTATATTTCATTATATTCTTAGAGGGTGAAATAATTCCTCAACTATATAAAAAGGATATTGAAACCAAAAATATTTTTCTATCATCATCATTTTTATAATATCAATGACCTTTTCCATACCTCTGTTTTATGGCATTGTGGTTGTTATCTTCTTCTTGATCATGTTCTTTATCACTCTTCATCAATATTTTCAAGTTAGTTATATATTCTCTGTTCATGTTTTTACATACCACCCATGTTATCCTATTTAGAGACCTATTATGTGTTATTCAATATGGAAATTATACTAACCATTATATTTTACTTTATAGGATATTTAATTAACCTGTTTACAATGTTATTTTTTTTAACATTTGTATTTTCAAATGTTAAACACTTGATTATTGATATCTAGTTTAAATTGTAGGGAAGCAATTTATTTATGGTGCAGGAGAATGTAACAACCTGATATTTTAAAAATTGAATATGACATTCAATAGAGTTTATGACACATAACACCAATATTATATTGGAATACAACATCCTAATAATTTATGATGTATTTATATTCAAATAAATTTAATCTCTATGATAGAATGTGGAACACGCAACCCCGATTCTAAATAAATTGTAATATATTATATTGTTATAACCTAGACATTAAATTGAAGGATATGAACAGTAATAACTAAATAAATAAAATAATGTTCTTTAAACATTTAAAAACAAATTCATTGGTTATTTATTGATTATAAATAAAATAAGAACCATTTAAAGGGGAAAGAAATGTTTTATAAAAAACTGTACATTTTTAAAGATAGGTTTGTCACGCTTGGTGCAAATAATTTAAAATAATTTCTTTACCACTTTTATAAAATTTATTTGAAATAATAAACCCATTTTATAAAATAATAATATCAATATTTTCTGAATGTGAATTGTTTGGATTTTTTTGAAGAGTATCATTTATTGATAAAGAGTGAAAATGCTGAATTTTAATTGAAAAATGTATTTTCAATTATAGTTTTTTAATGTAAAACAATATTTTTAATTGATTTATATCAAAATTAGATTAATTTTATTTCAATTAATCCAAATTATATAATTAGAATAACATTTTTATTGAATTTTTATATTAAAACATTGTAAACTTTTGAGCATTTTCTTTTTAAAACCTAGCTTTCTCATCACACCTCTTGGATTAATTTTTAAATTAAAATTTCACACAATTGTGAACAGAATTATAAAAATACATTTAATATTCAGAATAATAAAAATTTATATTAAATAATAATAATAATTTATTTTTCACTTAAATGAATAATGGAAACAGTAAAAATTAATTTCCACGGTTAATGTAAAAATGGATTTACGAGGGGTTAAACAAAATATATAAGGGATAAAATAACATAATAACTTGTATAAAATCATTTTTATGACCATATATAGAACTTAAATGATATAATTTTGTATAATAGTACATTTTTTTTACCATTTGTTCATGTTCAAAACATGGTAAAAACTATTTCTTTTAAAAAATTACATGTCTTCCACTCACTTGACCTATAAAAGGCCACCCCTCTCATCCCTTATTAACACCATAAACCCACACTACGGGAAAAATGGGTATTTGCGACGGGTTATTTGCGACGGGTATAAATCCCGTCGCTAATAGCCCCGTTAAAAACTTATTTGCGACGGGTGTATTTGCCCGTCGCAAATAAGTAGCCTTTTGCGACGGGATTGCTTTCCCCGTCGCAAAAAAACTGGCGCGTTTGCGCGCCAAATCGCGGGAAACATATTTGCGACGGGCGGTTATTGCCCGTCACAAATAACCGGCGGCGGTAAAAGGTATTTGCGACGGGCATATTCCCCTGTCGCAAATAGTATGTCGGTAGGTGGTTATTTGCGACGGGTCCGGTCGCAAATAACTATTTAACCGTTGACCGTAATAAATGATGGCTAAGGTATTTGCGACGGGCACCGTCGCAAATAATAGTAGTTGCGACGGGTAGCCCGTCGCAAATGGACCCGTCGCAAATAATCTAACCTATAAATACCCCCATCCGTTTTTTTCAATTCATTCTCAAACTCCATCTTCTTCTTCTCTCAAAATTCTAGTTCTAGAGTTGAGCGTTTCTTAAGTTTAATTTTTTCTTCGGAGTTGATTTTGAAGTTTTCAAGAACGATCAGAGATCAACCTCAGATCAATTTTCAAGGTATTTATATTCATTTTAATTTAATATTTATTTTAAAATTTTTATTAGTTTCAATTATTCTTAATTAGTTGTAATTTAATTATGTTTACATTGTTTTGTTACTTAATAAATTTAAATTATTAGTATTGTTCATAGTTAATGGTAATTAGGAATAATTAGGAATAATTTTTAATAATTAAGAATAAATATTAATAATTAGTAATAAATACCAATAATTAGGAATAATAATATTATTACATTATTAGTATATTTTATTATTAATATTAAAATAATATAATTTTTTATATTATTTATACAATTATCTTTTCATCTGTGTGTTTTCTGTCTCCATATGTATTATTTGTATGTGGAGACAGAAAACACACAGATGAAAGGAGAATTGTATATAATATAGAAAATTATATTATTTTAATATTAATAATAAAATATACTAATAATTTAATAATGTTATTATTCCTAATTATTGGTAATTATTCATATAATTACTAATAATTAGTAATAATTACCAATAATTAGCAATAATTAGGAATAATTACCAATAATTAGGAATAATTATCAATAATTAGTAATAATTACTAATAATTACCAATAATTAGGAATAATTACCTATAATTACCAATAATTACCGATAATTACCGATAATTAGTAATAATTAGTAATAATTAGGAATAATTTGTAATAATTACCCATAATTAGTAATAATTACCAATAATTACCCATAATTACCGATAATTAGGAATAATTAGTAATAATTAGGAATAATTTGTAATAATTACCAATAATTAGTAATAATTATCAATAATTACCCATAATTACCGATAATTACCAATAATTAGAAATAATTACCAATAATTAGGAATAATTAACAATAATTACCAATAATTACCAGTAAATAGTAATAAATAGTAATAATTAGTAATAATTAGGAATAATTACCAATAATTAGTAATAATTAGGAATAATTACCAATAATTAGTAATAATTAGTAATAATTACCAATAATTAGTAATAATTAGTAATAATTACCAATAATTAGTAATAATTCGTAATAATTGCCAATAATTAGTAATAATTACCAATAATTAGTAATAAATAATAATAATTACCAATAATTAGTATTAATTACCAATAATTAGTAATAATTACCAATAATTAGTAATAATTACCAATAATTAGTAATAATTAGTAATAATTACCAATAATTAGTAATATTTAGTAATAATTACTAATAATTAGTAATAAGTAACATTAATTAGTAATAATTACCAATAATTAGTAATAATTACCAATAATTAGTAATAATTACCAATAATTAGTAATAATTACCAATAATTACCGATAATTAGTAATAATTAATAATAATTAATAATAATTACCAATAATTACCAATAATTAGTAATAATTAGTAATAATTTCCAATAATTACAAATAATTAGTAATAATTAGTAATAATTACCAATAATTACCAATAATTAGTAATAATTAGGAATAATTATCAATAATTAGTAATAATTACCAATAATTAGTAATAATTAGTAATAATTAACAATAATTAGTAATAATTAACAATAATTAGTAATAATTGACAATAATTAGTAATAATTAATAATAATTAGTAATAATTACCAATAATTAGTAATAATTACCAATAATTAGTAATAATTAGGAATAATTAGTAATAATTAGTATTAATTAGTAATAATTAACAATAATTAGTAATAATTAAAAATAATTGGTAATAATTAACAATAATTAGTAATAATTACCAGTAATTACCAATAATTAGTAATAATTAATAATAATTAATAATAATTACCAATAATTACCAATAATTAGTAATAATTAGTAATAATTACCAATAATTACCATTAATTAGTAATAATTAGTAATAATTACCAATAATTACCAATAATTAGTAATAATTAGGAATAATTACCAATAATTAGTAATAATTACCAATAATTAGTAATAATTAGTAATAATTAACAATAATTAGTAATAATTAACAATAATTAGTAATAATTGACAATAATTAGTAATAATTAACAATAATTAGTAATAATTACTAATAATTAGTAATAATTAACAATAATTAGTAATAATTAGGAATAATTCGTAACAATTAGCATTAATTAGTACTAATTAACAATAATTAGTAATAATTAACAATAATTAGTAATAATTAACAATAATTAGTAATAATTAACAATAATTAGTAATAATTACCAATAATTAGTAATAATTACCAATAATTAGTAATAATTTCCAATAATTAACAATAATTACCAATAATTAGTAATAATTAATAATAATTAATAATAATTACCAATAATTACCAATAATTAGTAATAATTAGTAATAATTACCAATAATTACCAATAATTAGTAATAATTAGTAATAATTACCAATAATTACCAATAATTAGTAATAATTAGGAATAATTACCAATAATTACTAATAATTACCAATAATTAGTAATAATTGACAATAATTAGTAATAATTAACAATAATTAGTAATAATTACCAATAATTAGTAATAATTACCAATAATTAGTAATAAATAGGAATAATTCGTAATAATTAGTATTAATTAGTAATAATTAACAATAATTAGTAATAATTAACAATAATTAGTAATAATTAACAATAATTAGTAATAATTACCAATAATTAGTAATAATTACCAATAATTAGTAATAATTACCAATAATTCCCAATAATTAGTAAGAATTAATAATAATTAATAATAATTACCAATAATTACCAATAATTAGTAATAATTAGTAATAATTACCAATAATTACTAATAATTAGTAATAATTAGTAATAATTACCAATAATTACCAATAATTAGTAATAATTTGGAATAATTACCAATAATTAGTAATAATTACCAATAATTAGTAATAATTAGTAATAATTAACAATAATTAGTAATAATTAACAAAAATTAGTAATAATTGACAATAATTAGTAATAATTAACAATAATTAGTAATAATTACCAATAATTAGTAATAATTACCAATAATTAGTAATAATTAGGAATAATTCGTAATAATTAGTATTAATTAGTAATAATTAACAATAATTAGTAATAATTAACAATAATTAGTAATAATTAACAATAATTTGTAATAATTAACATTAATTAGTAATAATTACCAATAATTAGTAATAATTACCAATAATTAGAAATAATTACCAATAATTAGTAATAATTACCAATAATTACAAATAATTAGTAATAATTAATAATAATTAATAATAATTACCAATAATTACCAATAATTAGTAATAATTAGTAATAATTACCAATAATTACAAATAATTAGTAATAATTGCCAATAATTAGTAATAATTAGTAATAATTACCAATAATTAGTAATAATTAGGAATAATTACCAATAATTAGTAATAATTACCAATAATTAGTAATAATTATCCTAGCTTGAGTGTTTTTTCTAACAAATTATTCAAAACCAGTAATGCTTTTATATTTTATAGAAAAATATGGAACAATGAGGTCGTCAACAATCATTATTAGGTGACCGCATATGGATAAATCAACATAGAAATCCAAACGGTTTTGGTTTAAATCCAGTATATGTAGAGGGTGTGGAGACTTTTTTATCATTTGCGGCATCAAATCCAGAATTTTTTTCAGAAGGAAAAATAAAATGCCCTTGTAGAAAATGTACATTGAGAACGTTTGACACGTTTGAAATAGTGGGGGAACATCTCTTGCGTTTTGGTTTTCAACCAGATTATGTTTTTTGGTATCAACACGGTGAACGCAGTTCCAGAGTAGGTGATACCAAATTGATTCCGGATCCATCCCGGTTTCAAGATTTAGTACATGATGTTGCAGGTTCATCTGTTCAACATACAGAAACTCCGGCTGATATAACTTCAAATCCTGAGTTGGCACCGTCTGAATTTTATGAGTTGTTGAGGTCTGCTGAGGATGCATTATATCCTAGCTGCAAGATGAGCAAATTAGAAGCAGTTGCAAAATTCATGGCTATCAATTAAAATAATTTATTAATAATTTATTTTTTTATTTTTTTATAGTATTTGCGACGGGATACTATGCCCGTCGCAAATAGTATTATTATTATATGCGTTAAAATAATTTATTAATAGTTTTTTATTTTTTATAAATAGTTTTTGCGATGGGTCCCGTGGCAAAAAATATTTGCGGCGGGCCCGTCGCAACAGGTATTTGCGACGGGGCCCATCGCCATTACTGTTTGAAATGTTTTTTACAAATATATAGAGTACTATTTGCGACGGGGATTTTCCCCGTCTCAAAAAGCCATTTGCGACGGGATCCTGTTGCAAATGACCCGTCGCAAATACCATTTTTTCAAGTCGTGCCATTTTTATTCAGAAAATACCTTCTAAAATAACTTCCAAAGTTAAATCCTCTTATACTATAATCCTTATTTTATTTATAAATTCATCCTAGTAAGTATTTTTGTTCAAACCTAAGGAGGTTACCCGAAGAGGAGGCAATGTTCTTCAATGAGTATTTTAATATTATTTCTTCCAAAAACTCCTTGAATAATTATTTAACCATATTTATATAATAAAATCTGTAAATTCCGTATTCTTATATGTTTTAATGTTAATTTCATAACCTACAACCATCCACACATACATAAAATGGGTTCCAAAATCATCATTCTTATGTACGATGGACTACCACCTCACGAACCGATGTCATTCATTTTCCCACTCCCACATCTCGCTATTGTGTATGATGATGGATATAATATATATATATATATATGATATTTATAACATAAGAATACCTTTGGATTCGTAATATTATATATAAATATTTATTCTCCATTTTTATGGGGGATACGATAACATTGGTTATGTGTACATCAGACTACCGCCTCACGCAGCAATGCGATTTGTCTTTCAATAACTCTTTAAATGGATTATAATAAAGATAATGTTAATCAATATATGTGATATTAATGAAAGAAATATGATATTAATAAAATATTTGTAATTATTAAAATATAATTAATCATGTCCTTCGTTACCTTATTACTCACATAAAGACGATGACATCATTCATGTACGCGTGGACTACCATATTCATGAAGCAATATGACTCTCTTTTCATCACAAAACCAAATGGATGACATATATAAGTATATTTAAAAAACTAATATGATATGTATTATATTATTATTATTATTATTTAAAGATAATATGTTACTTAACTCCTTTAAAAAATGATCATTGGAAAATAGAAATGCTACTCATTCATACGTACGACTTACCGTCTCGATGATCGTAATGTACTTAATTTCTCATAAAAATATTTCATGGTTGGTTTTAAAAGTATAATTGATGTATAAATATGAAAAAAATTCATGATTATTATTCATGATGTGATAGGCCTAAATAATATATGCAATAACTAGAACATTCATAAAAAAAACGAATAAAGAAACATGGAGATTAACATCCACAATAATGAAAATAATGAAATATTATAAAAAACAGTTGGTGAAATGTTATATTATTATCAAATATTACATTATAAATATTATTATTGTTTTATTATATATTAATAACAGAAATAAAACCATTATACCATGGGTTAATGGTAAAACTCAATTTTCATTTACTTGGTTAAACTTTAACTTCATTGATCATTTCTTTAAAGGATTGTGTGTGTAATTACATTTTATTATCATATTATGTATTAACACTTGTTTTATGTGTATTTAAAGTTTATAAACATAATATATTCATTGGTTAATCATCACATCAATGTTATTATCTTTTCAAGTGTTTATTTCACAATCTAATTATAATCGAGATTATTTATTCTTGAATTTCAGTTGTAGGAAATCATCTAAACATTCCCTAATAAGCCCATTTAATTTTATTCTCCACTAGTTATTCCTGAAATTTTCTCAAAATATTACCATTTTACCACTCTTAGATACATAATTTGTTTTTAACAATATGAGAAATCATTTTTTTCTACGGTCAGAAATTTGTTTTCTTCCAAAAACCTTATTTTCAAAAAATGAATTCAATTTTTATAACCTTTTCAAACTGATTTATTTAATTAATATTTATCCATTTTATTTTATTTTAAAAAAATTATAAATGAATCATCATGTTGTTTTCCAAAAAACACTCGTTTGGGTTTTACCGAAAAATAAAAAAGAATATTTCTTTTAACATGTACTACATAAACAGAATCTCCAACCAGCATCCTACTTTATAAGTTTTCAATATTAATTTCATAGAAAATTATTTTAAAAATTATTTGGGAAATTTTATTTTTTAAAAATGATTTTAAAATAGAAAAGTATATTTTCTTCAAGAATTTGTTTTAAGATATTATTATGATATTTTTATTCTTCAATAACAACAACACTTTTTTATTAATCTAGTGGGTATATGTTGTATTGATAACATCTTTATTATTTCTCTAGATGGATTATGACCATTTTTAAAATGGATATTATTGAAATTCACTTAATTGAATCATTTTTTTAGTAATTAACTTTTCCTTGATTTATTTACTTTATAATAGACATCAATTTTTCATAAATATACATTTTATTTATCATATATATATTTATTGATTAAACTATATATCATTTCTATATATAGTGTTCTAAATTTAATGTTTATCTAGGGAAATTTTGATAAATCCATATTCTTTACTCAATACAGATATTTTATGATAATGAACCTTGTTCATGAATTAAATTAATTATTTGATATATGATGATTGTATTGGTCTTACAGACTTGGCTGGGGTTGAGTTATAGATAGCCCATCGATGAATTTAAAGGTGTCATGAGATGAAAAGTTGGATATCTATAGTTAATGGGTTTATATGCATTATTTTTAAATTATCATTAGGCTAGATCTTTATTGTATATACCTAATACAAGACATCTAATAATTAAGTATTTGATTTAATAAGAATTATATTATTATTATTTATGATATTTTCCTAATGATATTACCTATGGATGCATTTCATTCTAATTTTATCGATTAAAGGGAATGTTGGTTGAAATATTTACATTTCTATATTGATTATTCCATATCTTATAATGATAGTTAAGATACATAGAGGTAATTTGTGTTATGTTTTTTAACATTCAATTTTGACGATTCTTATTGATTCATGTTATCTTCCATTATACTTAACCCTTACTAGGCATCTGAGCTAACCCTTATTTTATTTCCTTTCGTATGAATACATGAAGTGTAGAATGTTTGATAAGAAAAGATATTATATATAGAATAATATTATTGTCAAAAATAAATTATGTTGTAATTTTTATTTTCAAATGTAACATGTGAATCATTTATATATCTAGTTCACTAAGACATCTAAACTATTAAATACTCCAGGATGTGATTTCATATATCATATTCCAATGTAACAAGGTAGAAATTCTCTTCAAGAAACTAGGGTTAAGATCATTACATTAAATAAGTGATTTTAATAATGTTATAAAGTCTTAAAAGTAATTTCTAAACAATAAATATCATTTAAATTCATTTTCGTAACTATTCATATATTTTATTATGATAAAAATTTAATTAAAATATTAATACATTCACCAAAATTAATATATTATATTTATCTAATTAAATCATGTAAAAAAATTTATTTATCCAAAAAAATAGTACATTTAATTTATTTTAAAATCTTTTACTTGATTTTTTAACAGCATGCACAAGCACTACAACGGCACCGCAAAAATTTCCTAGATAATTATTCCATCAATAAAAAATAAATATAAATTTATATCATAAATATAGTTTATTATTAATAAATTTTATCATATATATTCATTAATATACCATTTTTTTCAATATATGTATATTGAAAACATAATAAGTGAGAGGAAGTGAAATTTTTTCATTACACTTAAAATAAAATAATATAAAGTTTGTAAGCAAACAAAAGTGGAACCAAAATTCCATATTTTAAAATTCATGATTTTTTTGTCTAAATAAACTCATATAATAAAATAAAGTAAATTATTTATTAATTGTGAGACCTTATACCTTAGTGTAATCACTCATAATGGCAGTATATGGGCCACATAAAACCTCCTTAAAAGAACCTAGATACATCTCTGAAAAATGTCATGATATCATTCCTACCATAGGAATAATATGGCCTAGTCTTATATATCTATGATCCCACTCGACATAATATATGTTAGTAACCCCATTAGTGGATGTAAACCATAATGACCCAAAATTTAATAAATGAAATTCCACATTTAATTAATTAATTCTTTTTTAATTAATACAGTTATAAAAAAACATTTACTCCTTTAATTATTTGGAACTCTTATATAGTATATCTAATTTAAAAGTTATTTATGAATCATAATAATTAATAATATATCCATCAGATAGTGAAGATTAATATTATTATATTAAGGGTTATAATAAAGTCAAATTGATATAGAGGGAAGGATCGATGGGCTCAACAATTCAGATTATATCCTATGAAACTCATTTAGCTAAGCTTTCGAGGGATATAACATCATTGTGATTTTTAATTGACCAAGACCAATCCAAAATATTAAAAATAAAGCACGAGTAAATTTTTTTACAACAGAAGTTCAAGATCATTAAAATCACAGCCCAAACTATATTTCCTACACTACCCTAAAGAAACAATCCCCATCACACAAATTTCCATTAGAGCATTCACTAGTGTAATAAATTGTTATGTATTTAGACCATAACTGTACAATTTTTTATATTTTAATTTTTAATAAAATAATGATAATATTTATTTATTTTTACTATAAATATTAAATTTATTAAATTATGCATTTGATATAAAAATTTATTTTTATATAATGAAACACAAATTATATTTTTAGGAAATATATAGTTTAAAAAACACTAAATTTAATGAATTCAATTTTTTTTATAGAAAATGGTATTTAAAAAAATATTATTATAAAATAATATTTTTAAATAAAAATTATAATATAATTTGATGAAGTTAAATATAATCATTATAGGGTTCCGAAAATAGTGATTGGAAAAAAACAAAATTTCTCAATAAATGAGAATTTTTTATTAAAAATTGTAAATTCTCAAATTCGTTGAATTATTTTAATAAAATAAATAATATTTTTAATTTATAAAGTCAATATTATCAAATAGTTGTTTTTTCATAAGTTTTTATGTCATTCAAATTTTAGGTAAAAATTGAATACAGTCTAATTATAAAATATGTATTATCAAATAATAAAAGCCTAAAAGTGATTTAATAAATAACATAAAGAGAATCCGATGAAAAAAATTGTGTTTCACCTATAAAATAATATGTGTTTGAGTCTATTTGATTAATTTTTAAACCCTTAATTGATCCCCCAAAACCTAGATTATATTTTATGGTTTTAAAATCAATTTCTTATAAACATGACTCACTTACAAATCACAAATGGTATTAATTTAATGATTGAGAATAAAAGACTTATAAAATATTGAAATTAACTCATCTTTTGTAAAAAAACATGTGAAAAAACAAAGGAATGATTTGTGGTTCAGATTAATTTATTATATAGAGTCCAACACCAAAGTTTAGATAACAATAAATAACTCCACTATCTTTTTCTATATAAACCAACCGAAGATCTGATTTATATTTACTCAAAAACCTTGGATCATGAATTTACTCTATAATTACCTCTCAATATCCCTCTTAAGGTTCCCCTGATCCTTGAATGAGATCCTCCCAAGTATTTTGAAGCTCATTCTCAAGGTAATAGATCTTTTCCTTCTCCTCTTTATTCAAGAAAATCCTTTAAATTTTATTTTTTTTATTTTTTTATTTTGGGATATGTTTTCTCACATAAAATTTACATATATTATGAATCCCATGTGATGAGATATCCTTTTTTACTATCATTAATCTCTCTCATAAATCTTTATTTACCCCCAATATGTTGTCGAAATTAATATATGATCTTCCAGGCTAATTATTTGTGTAGTAAATACCCAACCCCATTTCAACTCAAGTGTATTCACCTAGATGAATAATACATTCATTGTTTGTGGAATGACATTTTTGAAATCCCATTTTCCATAATCATGATATTCAAATTTATGAAAGTCACCCTTATGTTATATGATCTATCAGGTACATTTATCGATGTACATGATTAGAATGTGATGGGTGGACCCAGAACTATATATCCCTCTAATAGATATTGTAATGTTATTTGATTCCATGACAGACCAAGTATAATGCACATGAGCTTATCCTAAGAACACTATGTTATGATGTCATGGTGGTCATCATTTAAATATATTTATGATTTCATGTTTTATGTTTTCTCTACATTCCAATTTTACTTTTATATCTACGTAATATATAATTATTCGATGATCATGTTTATAATTCTAAACCCTATTATATTACCTTAATAGGTATATTGAATAAAACTTGTTACATTAATCTTCTATCTATTTATTTTTCACATAATGAGGTTTATAGATTATCTGATTCTGATGTATGTCCATAGGCTATCCTGTGTTGTTTTGAAAGGTTGTTGGATTTTGAGATCAAGTTAAATGAATTTTAATTGATATTTTGGAATCCTGTTCTAGGTTATTATGTTACATACCTAATTAACTAAATAAAATATGCCTCATGATATTTTATGATTGTATTAAATGTGTCACTTTATGAAATAAATCATGAATTATGATGTATTAATATATAGGTTTTCATAGATTTTATAAGAGGTAAGTCAAGTTATTTTTAGGGATTAGGATAATACTAAAAAAAGAAAACATCCTTAATTTATTTTTAAATATATATTATGTGGTTTCAAAGAATATACATCCCTTTATATATATTACAAGTGGATGTGGATCTTGAATAATTATACCTCGATGTAATAACCATGAAAAGAGAACATTGAGCTAGACTTGATCCTCAATTGGTGAAAAACAATTGGAGTGATGCATACATGGTTTGAAATTACAAAGGGATATGATTTGGTAAATTCACATTCTTGTTACAAACCATTATGAAGGTAAAAGATACACATAAGATTTTACATTAAGAAATAGATCACAGAAAACTTATATTGAATCTATAAAATCCATATATTAAGGAATATATTCCATTTATGATTTATCAATTTCAATTTTAATGGTTTCTCATTTATGTTATTAATATATTAAAATTATTCATACAAAATTTCCCTTTTATTCTTGTTAGTGGCTATAAATATGAGTAATTGAGTCAAAAACTAATGTGATGGGAAATTTGATGAATTCCCAAATGATATGCCTAACCATATGGGAGCAAGAATTTTCAAATTTATGAAAAAAAGATCTTAATTGATATATGTTTTAAACAAAAACATAAAACTGGAGGAATTCTAAAATCCCACTAAGAATGAGCAACTTAAAATATATACCATTATCTAATAACGGACTATAACATTCAGTGGATCTTCTAGTCCATTAATAATGGAAAATATAATCAACTTTATTGAAAATATATTCCTTATCCATTAATTATTTGAACAATAGAATTTCATGTTAGTTGTTTATCATATGTAAGTAGAAGATGATTAATGGTGGAAACTGATATAAACATGAATCATAAGGAAGAGATCTAAGCATTGGAGTGGAATAAATTCTAGAAAATGTTTTTCAACATATATTTTCCTCAAATATCTAACATAAAATGGGGAGTGACCTTTTCCATAAGAAAAATTCTGACCAATACATTGGTTTGTATGAGGAAAACATTAATAGTCTTTAATGATACACCTTTATCTTTTTCAATACCCTTGAATATAGAGTTTACTTCTTATTTTTTTGGATGAAGACAAGTATACCAAAATCCTTGGTAATTATAGTCTTTGAAAACTATCATGAAATTTAATAATGTTCCCACAATGTCAAAATGGAGGTCATTAAATATCAGGGATCCCATGGGGATAAGAATTGGAAAATTGAGATTAATTCTAGTGGTATTATGAATAAATCAAATGGTTACAAGAAAGTACAACAGATCACTTTTCAAAAGCTTGGTAATAATCATGCTATAAATTCCTAGAAGGGGGTGAGGAAATTCTTTACGTGTGTGATGTAAAAGAAACTAGATAAAAATTGTCAAAGAAAAAACTCAAAAATGTGATTAATGAAAGTAATGTTCTAGTAAACTCTCAGAATATTGTCCAATTTATCAACTAAATGTAATAAGGAAACCATGTAATTCAATTCCATAATCTATGAATTTTTAATAAAAACTGATGACAACATCCTCCAAGGATCATAGTGAAAGGGAATGCTTATTATATCATAGTTTTTGAAGAGGATCCTAGAAATGAAGTGGTGAAATTTATCCTGTTATTCATTCAATAAAAGAGAACATTGTTTTTTATTCTATTTTAAATTATTCTATTTTATCACACATGTTTAGTAGAATTATTCAAACACCACAAAAAATAGTTGGAGTTGAAATATTAGTGAAAATAGTAAATGGGGATATTATTTCAACCCATGTATACAACTCTATTCATATAATTATTTGTGAGTTGAACAACCTACAAAAAATTTTCATACTTCATATGGTGGAATTTTATGTTATTCTTAGTATGGATATAAATTCCCAATGTATATCGAAGCTAAAATTCTGAAATAAGTAAATCATCATCATATCACAAATCATCCTACAGTCCTATACAAGTGAAAGGAGGATGATGAATATCATTTGGAATCCTCATCTTAATAATAGATAGTATTTTCCTATAAGTAATAATATATTTCTGAAATGATTGAGACTTAATAAAAGATCATCCTTGAAGATATTCTTGTTGTATGGGAATACACTGAGGTGTTTCATGAAGATTTACCTAGTCTTCCTCTGAGTTGGGTGGTTGAATTTAAAATGAAACTTATGTGAAATTATTTTCTAATATAAAAGACTCCATATAGAATTAGAGTTTGTATACATGAGGAGCTGAAGAAAAAAATACATCAGATTCTGTAAAAAGGGTTTATACACCAATGTTCATTACCATGGCGTGCACCGGTCTACTTTCTTAATAGGAAGGATAATTCAATACTCCTTTTCATTGATTATTATAACATTAATAAAATTATGATAAATAACACATATCATTTTTCATAGATTAAGGACTTGTTCAATCAGGTATTTGGTGCCCATTATTTCACTATGGTGGATCTTTAGTCAGTATATTATCAAGTAAATGTAAATAAGGAGGATATCCCAAAGACTTGTTTTCACAAAATTTATGGTCACTACATGTTCATATTTATTTGATTCAGAATCACTAATGCTCAATTAATCTTCATGCACTCAATGAATATAGTCTTAAGAAATTAACTCAATAAATTTATAGTAGTATTTATAGGAGATATTCTTATCTATTCAAAATGAAATTATGATCATGAGGAGAATATGAATTATAAACTAAATAATTTTTAAAATTAAAATGTATTGTTTATTTATAATAAATGTGTTTTTTGGTGAAAGTTACTTTCCAAGGTCATGTTATCACTATAATAGGAATATCTAAGGATCATTAAAAAGAAAATAAAATGATGATAGAGATCATTATCCTTGACATTTATCCAATGTTTCCTTGTATTCTATTATTATTATCAAAGATTTTTTGTCAACTTATCCGGATTTTCTAGACCGATAACTATGATAACATGAAAGGGAGTCATGTTTATTTTAAATGATGAATGCAATGAAATATTTAAAGAGTTAACGTATATGGTAATCAATGAACATGTACTCTCATAACCAACCATTGGGGATGGATTTGTGATCTATATATATGAATCCAAAAATGGATTGGGTTGTGTACTCATGAAATATGAAAAAATCATAGCTTATGCCTCAAATAAAATAAATATCCATGAGTATACCTGCCAAAATAATGATCTAAAATTGGAAAGAGTGATTTTCAAATTGATTATTTAGTGATATTAACTTCATGGAAAAAGTGGTGAATATATATAGATCAAAAAATCATCTTGTATATATTCATAAAAAATGATCTTAGTTTTGAACAATGAAGGAAGTTAGAGAAGATCATGTATTATGATTGTTTAATCCACTACCATGTTGGGATGGAGAACAAAGTGGAATATGATATATGTAGAAAGGACCTCACAACCCCATCCATGATTTGTATTGAAAGGGTTCCAATATTCTTGGAAGTTTAAAGAATATAAATGGAATCCATAATAGGATCTTTATCCTACCCAGATCTAATAACTTCTTAATCGTCCATTATTGAGAGGATCAAGTGGGCCGAAAAGGATAATGAGGTACTATAGAAAATGTTAGAAAATATTCTAATGTTTAAATCTTCTAAAGACAGAGTTATATGTTTCTTAACTAAGATATGTGTCCCATCAAAACTAAAACTCAATACGGAAATTTTGGAAGATTTAGATTTCTCATCCTTATTAGTTCAACCGAGAATATCTATGACTTATAAATATTTGAAGAATTTTTTTATTGGAGAACATGAAGAGTGATATTGAAAATTATATATCTCGAGTCTTGGTATTCTAACAATTCAATTTCTAATGATATAATTATAAGGGTATAACGAAACCATTTCCCATAATAGTATTGAAATGAGAAAAAATAACCACGTATTTTATTATAGGAATCCCTAGGACCCTTAAAGACTACAATTTAGTCATTTTTGTAGTCTATTTCTTTACTAAGTCATTGAATTTCATTATTATTAATGAATATTTCATTCTTTACCAAATAACCATGATATGAATATGTGAATTAGTAATATTGAATAGAGTTAGACTCTCTATTTCATCTGAGAAAGAAATGAGGTTTTCCTTGAGGTTTTGAAGAGCCTTTAAAAAGTGTGGAATATAGAAAAGAGCATAAAAACAAATTACCACCCACAAGAGGATGTTAAGTCTAAAAGGACCATTCAAAATATAGAGGATATTTTTAGATCATGTTAAAATTATTTCCAATTATATTTGGATCAACACCTTCCCTTAGTGGAGTTCTCATATAACAACAATTTAAATTCTAGAATTCCATTTTCACAATATGAGGATCTGTATGGGAGGTGGTTTTGGACTCTAATCTATTAAGATGATGTGAGGGAGTGGAACCTTATGTTACGTGATCATATTCGAAGAGATGATAGGTACGTTTCAAACAAATCAGAATCATATTAAATCCACAAAAATTTGATAGAAAATTTATGGAGATAATCATTCAGGATATTTGATGTTTGAAATCAGAGATAAGGTGTTACTTCTTATATTTTTATGTAATATAATAATTAGGTTTACGAAGAATGTAAATCATAGTCTTAGATACATCTCCCCATTTCAGTTCCTTGATTATATCAGAGTGGTATCCTGTCGAGTAGAACTCCCACCTAAATTATCTCAAGTACAAGATGTTCCTTCTATTTTTCTTGAGTATGTTCATTATAGACCATTTAAATATACTAAATATATTGGTTTTACCATTATAAAATTACCATTAAGACAAATATAATCCTGTGAATATTATATATTGTAGAGACAATGTTCTATGTAAGAATACAACTCACCATGTCAAAGTGTTGTGGTAGATCCATAAGTTTGAGGAAGAAACCTAGGAATTTGAAGAGGTGATGAAACCAAAGTACCCTCATCTATTTTATTTCATGAAACTAAAATTTTTGTGGAGAAATTTATGAATGGGGGAATAAAATAACGAATCAAACATTTATAAATGAAATTCCATTTGGAATTAATTAATTCTTTATTTTTTTTAATATTGTTATAAAAAATACATTCATTTATTTAGTTATTTTAAACAATTATAATATCTATTTCATTTAAAAGACCACTAATAATAATAACCATTGGTAATAGAACCATTACATAATGACCATAAAGATTAGAATGTCACATGTTAGGATAATTAAAATACAAATAGATGAAAAAAGAAATTCCCTTAACAAATAGGATTTTATACTATGAAACCCATTTATTAGAGACTCCAATGGAGATAATTTCATTGGGTATTACCAATGATCAAGCCAAATCTGAGATTCGACAACTAAAGTGTGAGAGAAATTCTTTATGGTCGAATTTCAAGATCATCAAAATGAGTGGGCCCCGAATTTAATACCACTCCAATGAATTGGGTAATTCTTTCTTTATCACATGAGATACAATGTATGGTGAACAATATGGTATCCTAAGAATTATATGTTATGATATATTGGTGTTTATCCTTCACTTTTGTTGATGTCAGGTTTTATGTGGTTTCCAGATTCACATGTTTCCTTTATATTATCATTTAATATCATGCTTTGATGTTCATGTTTATGATTCTCACCCATATTATGATACCTTGATATGAAAATTTACTAAAAATTATTACTTTTCTCATGTTATTATTTGATTATTCCATTTTTTGGAATTACAGCTCACACTTTTTTATGTATGTCCCTTTGTTATCCTGTAAGTTTTTATATGGTCGATGGATTTTAAGAGCATGTTAAATGAGTTTTAAATAATCTTATTTCATACATGTTCATGTTATTATTTTATATACCTAATTAACAATTTACCCCAGGCCTCTGGATTTTTAGGATTGTATTAAACATTTCTTTATGCAATAAATCCTGAATTAAGTTGTATTAAGAGATGGGTTGTCATATAAATGGTAACCGATAAGATTGAAAATTGATCTAGGATTTAAAACTATCAATTTAGTCTATTCTAATAATTATATTTATGACATCATTATCACGAAATAGAAAATATTTAATGACCTCATTGTCAGCATCTAGGACATGGCACTCCAGACATTTGAAACTCTTCTCATTCCTCTTTTCTAATGGAGAGAAAATATCCCTTATGAATGGAATAATCTGTGAGCATAATCCCAAAAAATAAATCATATTATATGATATAAAATAATTTGATTCATTTTTTAAAACAAATTAAGGGCTATAGAGGATGATATAATCATCAAACCTATCACAGTAGATGTCCCACTTCAGATTCATCTAGTAACTTCACATCATAGAGACATCCAGCCTCAACTACTCCCTAAGATTTTATTACTTTCAATGTAACTCCATTTTCATGATAATGATATCTTCCACTATTTTTAAAATAAATTTTTCTATGAACCATTTGTTAGAGTGGATCTAAATATAATTCCTTGGCAAATCATCCACAAAAACACATAAGGTGACCATATTATCCATAATGAGGGAAATTTCTTGGTGCTACCATACAAAAATGATTTTATGGAATGTTATCCTAGACTAACTACAAAAAACCTAGTCATTACCAATTAAATATCCTCAAATTTCTCATTACATAAAAAATTCACCATTTGTTCTGAATTATTTTTTTGAAAGACTATATACTCTAACAATCCCCTACTAAAACTAATTCTCCTACAAAACCAGTCTCCATAGCTAAGTCTACCTAATCCAAAGTTACTTTATAAACCAAATCTGAATATTTTAAAAGGAAAAATAGGATAAACATAAAAAATATATCTTCCCTCAAACCCATATCAAACCATTGAGCCTTAAGGTAGTCATAAAAATAAAACTCGGGTGATAAGTTTACTAACTCGATGAATGAGTAGCATACTTCATAACTAAATGGTCCCCTTTCTCCAAAGTCACAAATTCATGATTATTATACACATGAAACATTTTATGAAAAAACTTCTTATTTAATACACTATTTAAAGTGGCCCATGTAATATCCTCATGCATCATATCTTGAACTGTTATATCTCACCATTTTTTCTCGATCGTTTGTCTATTTATATAGTATAACCAAAATTTTATCACTCTTGAGTTTTTAAGAAGTGAAAATTATTATCAATATGATCAATAAACTCTTCAGGTTCTTGTTTTTCATTATCAATATGAAATATACGTGTATTGTTATTGGTAAATTCAGAACCATAATACACCATCCATTCTTGGTTTCCAACACCCATTTATCCCAGAGTCTCATTTGCTTGGATAACTACTTAAACAAATGAAGGGTCTAATATATGACTCTACTATGAAAATATTTCTCAAATAATCCTCTCATAGATTCATAACAGTTTATCTATGAGGCATTATATATCAAGAATAACATATAACACCTTATTACACCTCAGAATAAAAACAAAAATACAATAATCTATATCAATGATATTAAAAAACATATGTCTGATGTATAATAGGATTGAGATAAAAATGAAAGCACATCATTGGATGAAAATTGTACTTGATCATGATATTTAAAAACCAATTCAAAAGGATAAATAGAAGAAAAATAAATCCATGAACAAATATATAACCAAATCACCATATAAACATATGTTACCACCATCCCAACCCACAATAAAGGCCACAACAACCAACATAAGTTTGTGAGCTACATGAAAATTTCCCTTTAATTGTATACTGAAAACCAAAATCTAAATATTACCAAATTAATATGAATGGTTTGAGTAAAAAACCCAGTAGGATGTTACCATGAATCTATAAAATTCTTGTCACTATAAAACAATTAGTTTTAACCTTAAAACAGAACATGTTTATAATGAAATTGACATTGAATATGGTTTTCATATTCAATCCTCATGTTTTATTTAAAAAATAATTACTTAATGTGACAATAATATGAGTGTAATCATGAATTATAATATACATAGAAATAATCAAAATCATTCAAAACTCATACGATAAAAACGGGGAAATTATAACATAATACTTAAATGCAACCAAAAATGTAATGAAAATGTTCCTAAACCTCTAGGAATACGTAATAGGACATGAAAATGAACCCTATGAAGATATAAACATATGTAATATAATATCAAGGTCTACCACATCCTATTAGTATCATAATCATGTCCCCTAGTGGTGCTGCAGTCACAAACGTTTTCACATATCCTTACTCATGGTATGAAAAATGTACCTATGTGTTATGTTTAAAGAAAACAAAAAATTAATCCATGTCCACTATGTTATAAATCATTTTAAAAAGCGAATCATCAGCATTACCATGTTTAAAAAACATTTTATTATCTGAAACATTTTTTTCATTTCATCAAACACATGATGATAAAACTATTTTTAAAGAAAAACCCCTCTAATAAAAATTTCAAAAGACACCCAATAAATAATTTCAGAAAACATATCTCATAAATTTCAAATTAGTCATTTTAATAAACCAAACCGATGAAATTAACAAAAACATCAATTAATACATGAGATATAACCATTATACCGAGACACTTACCTCACAAATAGTGAAAACCTAGCAAACATTGAAAAAAATTGTGTAAATGAAGAGATCATGATCTAAAAAACATGGAACAATAATGGAATACCCTAGAATAAGGGGATCAATTATAATCAGTTCTTAATAAATATAGGTATCTTGAACCCTTTATTGAATAGGATGGATTAGAACACTATCTAGGGTAGGATAGAGAATGAATTAAGGGAAATAGAGTTTAAGATATATAAAACACCCCCACATAATGGTTGTATGTTCCTTTATTAAGGGGTGAAACTTCCCATGGAAGATTGATGACCAAAATAGTAATTTCAAATTCTAAAAAAACTGACACCAGGAATTAGTATCTCAAATGATAGTGTGGTTTCCCAAACCACACCAATCCCAGGTATCCCAATATAGAAACCCTATATGAAGTGATGTTAAATCCATGGTCATTTTTGACCCACCATGCCAATCTATGGTATCACAGTGAAATATGGGAATTGGAAGTGTTCCTTCCTAATTTTTGATCCTTTGGAATTCTCACATGTGTGTTTAAAGAAATATGAGGCTCTCTATTAAAGGGATTCATTCATTTTTACTGCCTATGTCAAGAGAACCCAATATGTTCCAAAAAGGGGAAGTATGAGTTCTATTTAATTGTAGTAAATATTGTTTCATTGAGTTATCTAATATTTATCATTTGTTTCCATTTTAAATTAAACATGTGCTATCGTATCCACGTTTTGATTTTGAGTTAAATATATTTCATATGCTTTTAGATTTTTTATCCATACGGACTTGAATATGAATCCTCATGTTTTTTATTGTGTTCATATTATTGATTGGAATAAAGATATGTTTTTATTTTTATAGGATTTTGGTGATGATGTCATGGAATATGTACATTATAATTAGAATTTAAGATATCCATGTGAGAGATATTGGGATACAGAGGCACAAAAGATACTACTTAGTGTAACAACTAATAATTTAGTTAAAAATTAAATTCAATGTGAAATTGCAGTTGATATATAGAATATATTGGAATAAATTTATAGAAATATATAAAAATAAAAGGATTATTTGATATCTTCATCAAAAGATAATTATAAGTCTAGAGTTGATCAAATTTAAAAGGATAAAGCTGGTGAAAATTTAATAACATCAAATCATAAGAAGAGGATAAGTAATAATAATAGATCCAATAAGAACATTGACACAAAAACTGATGTAAGTATAAGTATGTTTCCCTTAACCATCCCATAATTATGATTTTAGATTAAAGGATTTAATTTTCTTACATTTCCATGATAATTTAGTTTAACTGTTTTATATAGTTAACAAAAAAACATTAAAATCAAACTCTTTTAATACAAAGTCAAAACTTCCACTTAATTTCCATATATTCCAACCAAAAAAATCATAAATTTAAATTAATGTTTCTTTAGAAACATGTTTACTTATTTTAATATAAATCTCCTTTTCATAAAGATAGAATTTTATATAGTTACTTCTCATCATTAATCAATTTTTAAAACATTTCTGAAACAAGGGATGAGTAAAAAAATATCTATAATGAAGATAAAAAGAAATTAACTTGTTAGTACATTTTAAAAATCATGAAATCCCATAGAAAATTTACCTATTATATAACTAAAATTAATCTCAAAATAATCATTTACATACTCAAGAAATTAACATTAACTCCCAAATAATTTCATAAAACATATCATAATAAATCCATGAGTAACAAAACATAATCATAAGGGTTACTTGTAAAACATGTGCACTCATTAAAATTTTTTCGTGAAAAACAAACTTTTCACCCATAAAAGGGGTTTAAATTTTTTTTAGCATAATCTCATTATATTTACTTATTGAATCAAAATTATTCAATGAAAACTCATTTGAAATATATAAATTCATGTTGGTACCTTGTGACATCATCGTCATAGTAATTTTATAGTCACTCTTACATGAACTCATAAAAATAGAATAAAAAACACATTTAATTTCAACATATATAACATGGAGAATAAAATCATTACCCAATAAATTAAAGATATTAATTATTCTCATCCATCATTATGATAAATTTAAAAGTATATTAAATTAGAAAAACATATATAATATTTAATTTTCATCATAAAATCTGATAAAATATCCTTTTTAGAATGTTAGTAGAATCACTTTCCTGATTTATGTAAAGATTTGGAGAAATATACCATTCCATTTAAAACTATTTAAAATGAAAAACTATGAGATGTAAATTTAATAGTATATTTAGTGAAAAAAATCGAACTTTTATATGAATATTTATAATGAATAATATGTATGATGGAGCGAAAATGTATTCAAGTCATATACATTAAATAAAATCTTTTTTAACATTTATAAAGTTACATGTATATGAATTTTTTATAATATTCCATTTTCAATTTTTTTAAAAGGTTAATGATAGTTTAAAACTAATTTGAAAATCATTAGATTACTTAAGATAACATATTTTAAACATTTTTATTAGGCCCTAGACTTCAAAATTACTTAATATTGAGTTAAGTAAATAATTTGAATTTCATTCACATCAAGGATCTATTCAAGTTAATATCTTTTTAGAATTAGGCCATAAATATTACAAAACATCTCAAATGTTACATAGTATACAAGTTTTCATTATATGATTTTTTTCATAAAAGAAAATCATTTAAAAATAACAATGGGTTCGTTTCATGATTCAACATCATAACTTTTCATTGGTCTTATCCTTGACTCTATTATAGTTTAAATCCCCTTAAAAACATTTCATCACTTGGGATTAGCAAAAAAATATCATAAAGGGATAAAAAAAGAAGGAAAACTATTAGCCTAGTGAAAACATGTAATACATGAATACTTTATCATAAGGAAATAATTTTCATCTTTAAGTAGTAGTAAATACTCTTC
This sequence comes from Viscum album, assembly GCA_963277665.1. Lineage (NCBI taxonomy): Eukaryota > Viridiplantae > Streptophyta > Magnoliopsida > Santalales > Viscaceae > Viscum > Viscum album. The sequence continues at coordinate 27,233 of CAUJRU010003171.1, forward strand.
ACTAAATATAATCTCAATTATTACTATTTTTGTATTCAAAGTTTTACCATAAAACCATATAAATCACATATAAAATATAAAGGTTACTTGGAAAATAATCATACTTAAATGGAATAACCTTGCAGTCAACTTCCACACATATCACTAAATTGAATAGCTATATGACTGATTTCTATACCCAATGCATTGGAGGTTATAATGTAACCACCCACCCTTGGCTTATCAAAAAACAACCAATCTTTGGTTTATCACATAACGACCAGTCATTGGTTTATCACATTGACACCAATCAAATATTAAAGCACCATTATACAATCATAACAGATAAAAGATTGTGATTATCAACATTTCACTTATAAAATATCATTTAAATAATAAGGAAGCATTTCTAGATATTTATATAGTGAGATCATTATTAAAACCATATTCAACACCAAAATTCCTAAAAAGGTAATATCATATTTATTTTTGTATTAAAAAAATTTTATCTTTAGAGGAATCCAAATTTCCAATAATGGTCATGGTGGTAGAAAAGTCGTTGTCACTACATACTTTACAAAAACTTCCATTAATCATTTTGTAAAAAAACTTGTAGAAAATGATTTTTTTTTTCAAAAACATTTTAATAAATTATAAGTTAAATGGTTATTTATATAACTTATAAAAAGAATAAAGAAGTGTATTATCAATAAATTCCTCAATCAAAGGAGATTGAGATGAAGTCCCTTACATTGAGTCCAAATCAGCATGTACAATCGTTATATTACTGAATAATAAACATAGGTTAATTTCTAATTTCTATCTAACCATTTTAAACATTATTATTTATTTTATATCACTTATTATCATAATATAATAATAACATAATTATTTTGTCTCAAATAATTTTTTTATCGATATTAGGTAATTGGGTTAAAAATGAACTTTTTATGATAAAATTTGTCCATGTATTCATTAGACTATCATCTCTATAGTAATATTAATGAAAAAATAACAACATTAATATATCAATTATACTATTAAATCAAACCATTTATTTATGTTATCATAAATGAACAATTTTATATATATAGAGACGGTAGACCATATGTATGCATGAGGAACGTTTCCATTTTTGTTGATCATTATGAAAATAATGTAATTATTATTTTCCCTTTAAATAATTATCATAATATAATTTAAATCTTAATAATCTTATAAATATACTTTTATATATCTTATAATTGATGTGGTGAATAAAAAATATTCGCATCGCTTTCTGGAGGATATAGTTCACACGTACGCAAAAACAACGTTATCATTTATATGTGCATGGTAATTTAGAACATAATTGAAATATTATTATTTTAAATTGATAAATATTTACTAAATATCATATATAAAAATTTATTCCATCATTATAATCACTATTGATATATGTTAAGGAAAAATGAACTATATCGGTTCATGAGGTGGTAGTCTGTCGTACACACGAATGAAATGTTCATTTCATATTTGATGAAATTGGAGATGGATTTAAATGGTGATATTAACATATAAAATATAATTTTATTGATTATACAATATTTATTATTTTATCATTGATGAATGAGATTTAATGTAAGTGGATGAAGAAATAATATATCAACACTTCAAAATAACAATACCTCTTTTCAGTTGATCACCCTTAAAGAACACATTAACACCTATAAGAAGGATGTTACGAATACAATAAGGCCTCATGAAATTTGGGATGGATTAAATTAATATGTTTGGGAAGATCTTGGAAAAACCAAATGGTTATTGAAGTGTGAATATTAGAGAATAGTGAGTAACTTCTTATAGGAGGGGGGGGGGGCTTAAAAACTCTTAAAATATTAAATTAATATAAATTAAAATTTTAATCTGAATTACTAAAGCATGAGATAAGTATTATATAATATGATTATATCTATAAATAATATCATAAAAAAAATTTATACATTTTTTGAGTCTATTTTAAACATTTTCTCTTTTGCATACCCTTAATTATTCTCTTTGAATTTTAATAAGGTAAAAAAATTAAATATTAAGAGGCTATGAATTTTTCTTATATGGGGTAAATTTCCCATAATTAGACAGTTAATGAAAATTTAGACCTTATCACAACCAATTTTTAATTTTAAAATATTTTTAATATAGTTAAATAATTAAATAATTTATTATTTTTTTAAAATATCAATTATTTCAATTGTTTCACAATTTATTTCATTGAATTTAAATAAAATCCAAATAGAAAGATAGCTTATAAGAAAAACTAAATAGACTTAAAACAAGTCATAGTCACATATAAAATTCATGTATTAATCAAATTATTTCAAATAATATTTATTTTAATATTAATAATATTACTTATTTTAATCATTCATAAATAAAGCAATCACTACATCATCATCATGTCATAATTAAATTTAATTATTTAATTTGTAAAAATTATAAAAAAAATACCATGATGTAGGTAATGATTTTGACTTTAAAATTAATATTTATAGTCGAAGATATCACTTATATAACACCATATTAAAATTTACTTAATCATAAGAGACATGTTTATGTATTTTTACCTTTAATTTAAATTAAATGTTATAAATGTCTTAACAACTCCCAAGTGGAATCTAAAGGCTAAAATATCGGAACAAGGGTTTTATGGTTCATCCATAACTCAAAAAATAATGTTAGGACATGTGTTAGGGGAGTTTTTTTGTAATTATAATATTATTTTATCCCTTATTTATTTGATTTAGCCTTTTATCGTGGTAAATAAAATAATAAAGTTACTATTCGAAAAAATTTATTTTGACCCCGTTAGATCAAAGTTTTCATAATTATTACAACCATGTATGTATATTTTTGAAAATTCAATCCATATAAGTGACTAAAATTAATTTAATGTTAATATTGTTGATGGATTGTGGAAATGAGTTTTAAAAAGTAAGAACCATCAATAGATTGACAGGTGTTTATATCCAAATTTATTGTATAGTTACTTATAATAGCCAAAATTGTATTCAATTAAAAAAAATCCAATGATCTTTTAAAAAAAATAAAATGTTAACCTAACTGTATAAGTAAATTATATAAAAAAGAAATTTTGAATTAGAATGCAGTATTTATTATTATTCCTTAAAATATGAATGTTATCATAAAAATACAAAAATATCCCAATAGTATTTTAATGTACTGATTCAAAATAATAAGCTTATTTTTTCAAATAGAACATATAAAAGTGTCAAAACTATATATAAAATGGGTTCTCCATCAAAAGGAGACAAAATTGATTTTTTTTAGAAAAAATACTTAATTTATCTGAAAAATTTAATAGGTTCTTATATCATGTATATAAAACATATAATATTAATATTAAACATTAAAATAAATATATTACATATATATTTAATTAATAAAATACATCATGAGTGATTTTATTTTTTTATAAAGTCACTTATTGGCATTTAAATTTGTATTTCAGAAAAACACATCATTTATATTCAATTGGTTGTTATTTAATTTTTTAATTAATTTGGTAAACAGTGAATACTTATATAAACATGTGTAAACCATATTTTAATAATTCAATCAATATCATTATTCTCACAATTCTAATGAATTTTCGATAAATACAACTTAAAATAATAATATTAAATATATATTATTTTTTGATATAACTCAGTCTTTTATGCCACATAAGATTCCTAAGAAACCCATTATTGCGTGTTAGATACAATATCATACATAGAGTCCCTTTTAAAGTAAAATTAATATCAAATTTATAAATATTCATAAATATCAATATTTATTTTCCTATATTTACCTAGGATGTTACATCCTTCCTCCATTTTGGAAATTGCGTCCTTACAATTTTCAATTTGGGCTCGGTAAATAAGGATTAAAATTTCAAAATTACTTAATTGAAATACCACATCGGAAAAAGAGACAATAAATCATACACTTTAAAAGAAGTAAAGTGAAGTAAAAAAGTCCACATGAGATATCACATATTAGTATTCCATATAGTAAAACTTGTATATGGAAAAAACTAACCATCATGTTTTTATGGAGAATGATAGAAAACATGGCCTGAGGAAATTTAAAAATTAGAAAACCAAAAAATTGTGATGGTTTTAGAGTTCATTGATTTTGAGGTAGGAAATATATATGGAAAACATTTTGGATTTAGAGCCCCTTTCCTAAATTTGTTAATTAATTTACTACCATGAATTAGATCATAAGGAAATAAACTTACTTAACTAGAAGAGTTTAATAATTTAATAAAATTCCACCACACACACATCCTTTTGTCCAAATGATGAGTATTTAAGTGGATTTTTTTTAATTTTTAAAAAACTATAATATTCAATATAGAATCGTCTAATACAAAAAATATTAACTATATATTTATCTATTCTTGAAAATTAACCGAAACCAATATTTTTGGAAAAGAATAATATATTACCCAAATATAATAAACTTTAAAATAAAAATGACTAATTTTAATATCCAAAATTCAAAAGTAATACCGAAATTACAAAATAGACCATTAAAAAAATAAAAATCCTTAAAATTACTCACAAATATTGAAACATATGTTAAATCTTGAAAATAAGAAGTATTTTAATCATAAAATATTCCAAAATAAGTTCTAATGTTTAACTCCAAAAACAACAACTATTATTAATGTCTCTTACAAAAATGCAATTTCCACAGTCACATATCCTCCAAGATAGGATAATAATTTCCATATATAAACCAAATCACCATAAATCCACAATAAAACATAATTTCTTCCAAAATAAAATTAAATCATTACTCAAATAAAATAACATATTATTATATTTTACTTAGGCATATAGTGTTACCAAAATAGTGAACATCGCCCAAAATAACATTTGTCACTTAATCCCGAAATAATTTTCTAATAATAAGGATATCTATTGGATAAAACATAAGTTACCAAAATCAACTTATTCTTATTCCATCAACTCATTTAACTAAAAATAAAATGACATAATAACCATGGACTTTCCATAGGATAGTGGTGGGCAATAAAGCCTTGTTTCACTTCGGTTGTGGGTTCTATTTCCACATAGTTGTCTAATATGATAGGTTGTCACCCTTCATGTGGGTTTTCCTTTTCCTAAAATTATATAATTTTATAAAATTAAAAAAAAAGAGATAAAATTATCCAAAATAACTATTACATATTTTATCCTCAAATTTTATCTCACACCATTCTTCTTGAAACCCATAAGGTAATAACCCATAATTACTAGAAAATAAAATATCCTATAAAACCCTAATCGTTAGACATACCTTTTTAAATGTTTCTACAAAAGAGAATACAATTCTTCATCAATTAATATTTTTACATTAAAAATTTCAGGGTTACACATACTAGAAACAATTTCTTTCAATGTTATTCCATTATCAAAAGATCATTAAAACTTTTCAACATTTCATCTTCCTATTTTCTATAGTAACTCTTGAATCCTTTATATGTAGAAATTTTAATAATTCAGAGTTCTTCATGATCCTATGACCATGATTATCCATATTATTCTTTAACAATTCGTTCCTTCAAACAAAACCATGAATCATTTCCTATGATTCAATAAATGTCAAAACATGAGATAAGAAATATTACATACGATTAATAGGTTATTTTCAGTTTCCTCATCTTCAATTGGAATTGAAATAGGTATTTCTAATCATATATTTTTATGGTCCTCCTAATCCCATTCTCAAACCTTCTTCATAGGATATTGATTTTCATAATTAACATACTACCCATATTTAAAACATTATTTTGATAACTCATAGAGTACTTCCTTCCTTTTCCTATATTCGATTAAATGCTTCCTTTTACGTAGTTAGGTTATTACTTTATGGCATTCATTTCAAAATCTATAACATCTTCCCATCCATTTGATACATTTTCTAAGGTGTTTATTTACACGTTCTTGACATATATGTCATTGAATATACTTATATTTATGATTATCACTTGAACTTCCACATGGATTCATTTCTATCATATACGATGAATAAAAAACTCACAAAGGTTCTAGTGGTTAATAGTTACTCCCGATCATTGGTTTAGAATAACCATGAGAGTTCTCATTGCAACTCATCTTTCATTCATTTTCATATTCAGAGAACCACCACAGTTTCCTTTACGTCCATTACTACTTTGGTGCCTTTTGGATCTAGCAATTTACCAAAACCAAAATGTTTAGTGTGATTATATAAATAAAATTATCATTTACTATCTTATGAGGAAGATTAACACTGTGATGTAATTATTAATGTTATTTGAAACTCATCTAATTTATCTAGAATAACTATTACTCTATTTATTATTCTAACCATTGAGGTTATATTTGACTTATAACTTATTCTTAAATATCACCCAAACATCTAATGTCATTTAAACCAACATGTGATACCAACTATAAGGCCCCATCATTAAACATTACTTAATATTTATTTATGTAAATAATTTGACTTTAATTCGCATCAGGGATCTTTTCAGGTTTAGATAATTTTATAATTAGTTCATAACTATTACATAACATCTCAAATATTAAAAAGTAGACTATTCTACAAACTATCAAATTATTCATAAAAAGAAAATTTTAAAAAAGAAACAAGGTTTAATTTCATGATTAAACATCAACACATTTCCTTGATCCTATCATTGACTCTATTATCATTTAAATCCAATGAAAAACATTTCAAAACTAGGGATGAGCATAAAAATCTTAGTAAGTGATAAAAAATAGGGAAAACTATTATCCTTATGAAAAAATGTAATCCATGAATACATTATCATAAGGTAATAATTTTCACCTTTAAAAAGTAATAAATACTATAGACTAAATATAAGCTCGTTTCTTACTATTTTTGTAATCAAAATTTATTTCATAAACCCCATATATATCACATATAACATATAAAGGTAACTTGGGACATTATCATACTTAAATAAAATAACTATACAATTGACTTCCACACATATCACTAAATGGAATAGCCATATTTCCGATTTCGATACCCAATGAAATTGAGGTTATAACGTAACCACCCATCTTTGGTTTATCCTGGAACCACCCATCTTTGGTTTATCACATAACCACCCATCTTTGGGTTTTCACTCAACCACCCAGAAAATGGTCAAGTACCATTATATAATCATAACACATAAAATGTTGCAATTATTAACATTTCACTGATAAAATGTCATTATCAATCACAAAGAAAAATTTCATGATATTGGTTTAATAAAATCATTATTAAAAACATTTTCAATAACAAAATATCTAAAATGGAAACATTGAATTTGTTTTTTGTTTAACAATATTTTTTCTTATAATGGAATCTAAATATCAAATAATGGTCTTAATGGAGAAATATTTATTATCGCCACATACATTAAAAAAATTACTTTTGTAATTTAGTGAAAAGCATCATAGAAAAATATTCCATTCAAAAATAATTGAATGAGTTAACAGTTAAAGGGTTTGTTTATACACCTTTTAAATAATAAATATGTGTATTATCATGAAATTCCTCAATGTAAGGAGATAGAGATGAAGACCCTTATATTAAGTTCGACACATCACGTACAATCGTTGTCTTCCTAAATAATAAAATATAGAAAATTTATACTTGTTAAATAACGTTTTCAAGTTTATTATTAATTTTTTAACACTAATTACCATGTTATAAGAATAACATAATTATTTATGTTTATATCATATGTTTTTTCGGTATTCAATACTTGAGTTGAAAATGAACATGTTATGAGGTAAATTGTCCATGTGTTCATAAGTCCATCATCTCTAGAATAATATTAATGAAATAATAATGACTTTTATACATCAATTATACTATTAAATCAATAAATTTATTTATGGTATGAATAATTTACATCGTTATATTCATAGAGATGGTAGGCCAAACATATGCATGAGTAATGCTTCCATTTTACATCAATAATTACGAAAATAAGGTAATTATTAATTTATATTTCTAAAATGATCATAATATAATTAAAATCATTAAAATAATTTAATAATAATTATATATATAATACAAGTGATGTGGTGAGTAAAAATGATTCGCATCGCTTTGTGGGGGTGATAGTTCACACGTACGCACGAACAACGTTATCAAATTCATATGCATGGTAAGTAAGAAAATAATTGAAATATTATTATCATATCATGATAAAAATTTTATGCATAACATATATAAATATTTATTCCATCATTATTACCAGTCTTGATAGATGGTAATGAAAAATTAACTATATCGGTTCACCCGATGGTAGTCCGCCGTACAAACGAATGAAATGTTCATTTCCCATTTGGTGAAATTGGAGATGGATTTTGGTGATGATATTAACATAATAAAATATCATTGTTTTTATTATAATGGATTTATTTTTTCAACATTGATGAAGGATATTTAATTTAAGTGGAAGATGGAATAAAAACGAATCACTTAATAAATGATACCTATTCTTCGATTGATCGCCTTGGAAGAACACCTTAAAACCTATAAGAAGGTTTTTTACTAATATATGGACTCAAGAAAGTGGGTAGTTATTATAGGAATATTTTTGTGTATAAAATTAACATAGAGAATGGTTCATGAATTGTTACTATTAGAGAAGAGTGGGTTTTATTCCATAGGATAGGGGAGGGGCACCCTACTCTTAAAATATTAAATTAATATAAATTACTTTTTAGTCAAAAGAACTTAAAATTGAGATATTTGGAATATAATATTATTATAGTTATTAATCCTCAAATAAAATAATTTTTATACACGTATTTAGTTTCTTTTAAACCTCATCTTTTCGGTTTACCCTTAATTATTCTCTTTTAATTTTAATCCTGGTAACAACATTTTAAATATTAATAGGATATAATGTTTTCTTATATGGGGTAAATTTCCAATTATTATAAAATTAAGGAACTTTCATACCTTAAAATATACACCTTTTAATTTTAATATAATTTTAGTATTTTTAATTAATTTTATAAATTTATATTTTTATAAAATATTAATTATGTCAATTTTTACACTATTCATTTCACTAAATTTAAATAAACTCCAAACATAGATATAAATTCTAAAACAACCATTTAATATACTTTTAACATGTCATGGTTGTCTATAAAATTCATTCATGAAATAAATTATTTAAAATAATATTTATTTTAATATTTATAATATCTTTTATTTGATTATTTCATTAATAAAGTAATCACTACATCATCATTGTGTCATAATTAAATTTCATTATTTTAAATCTAAAAATTATAAATAAAATAACTTGATGTAGGTAATAATTTTATCTTTATAATTAATATTTATAGTTTTATAAATTACTTATATAATACCATATCAAAATTAATTTAGTAATGAGTTAAATGTTCATGGTATTTTTTCTTTACTTTAAATTAAATGTTATAAATTTTTTAATCACACTAAAATGTATTGAAAAGGAAATAAGTTTTGACCAAGGGTTTTATTGTTCTTCCATAAATCATAAAATAAGTTTAGGAAATGTTTTATAGATGTTTTTTTTATTATTATAATATTATTTTAACCCTTATTTACCAGACTTACACTTTAACCTTGGTAAAAAAAATAAAGTTAATATTCACCCAAAATTTGTTTGATCCAATTAGATCACAATTTTCAACAATATTACAACCATGCATATATATTATTTAAAATTAAATTCACATAAGTGAATACAATTAATTTAAAGGTGGTCGATGGATTGAGGAAACATATTTCTAAAAAATTAAAACCATCAAAAGATTGACATAAGTTTATATACAAATTAATTGTATAGTTACTTCAATTGACTAAAATTATATTGAATTATATAAACATAATCTAATTACACATTAAAAAAATAAAAGGGTAGCCTAACTATATGAATATATTAGATGAAAAAGAAAATTTGAATTAAAATGTAGTATTTTTCACTATTCATTAAAATATAAAAGTTATCATAAAAATACCAAAAAATTATCCAAAATAAATGTTGATATCCTGATTCAAAATAATAAGTTTAATTTTTCAAATATAAAATTTAAAGTTCTTAAAAACTGGATTTAAAATTGGGTCTCCATCAAAAGGTGGTGAAACTGCATTTTTAAAAAAATACTTCTTTTATCTGAAAAATTGAATTTGTTTTTATATGATGTATAAAAAACATATAAGATGATTTTTAAACATTACATTGAATATATTAAATATATATATTACATATATATTTAATTAATAATTTCCATAAATAGTGATTATATTATTTTATTATCCCACTTATTTTAATTTAAATATTATTTTTCATAAAAAATCATTTATATTCAATTGGTTGTTATTTAATTTTATAATTAAATTGTTTAAAAAACAGAATTATTATATAAACATATGTAAAAAATATTATCATAATTAATTAAATATCGTTGTTCCCAACATTATAACAACTCTGTGATAACTACAACATGAAATTATAATAATATATTATTTTTCGGTATAACTTAGTCTTATGTGCAATGTAAGATTTATGAGAAACTCATTGTTTTCTGTCGGGTACACTACCAAATATAGAGTCCCTTGAAACGTAAAAATACTCTATATTTCATAAATAATAAGAAAAATGAAAAATTATTATTCTATTATTACCTGAGATGTTACATCCTTCCCTAATTTTGGAAATTACATCCAAACAATTTTAAATTTTGGCTCGGTAACAAAGGTTTAAATTTTCAAAATTTCTTCATTGAAATCCCACATTGGAAAAAGTGTCAACAGATCTTCCATTTTAAAATAAATAAATTGAGGCATAATGTTCACTCAAGATAATACATAATAGAATTCTATAAAAGAAAAACATGGATATAGAAGAAAAACTAACCATCATGTTATGATGGAGAATGATAGAAAACATGATGAAGAGAATGTTAACAATCAGAAAACCAAAAACATGTGATCGGTTAAACGGTGTTTGATTTTGAAGTAAGAAATATAAGTAGGAAACTTTTTGGTTTTAATATCCTTTTCATGAAGTTATAGAATTCATTTAGTTCCAAGACTAAGACCATAAAGAAATACACTTACTATGAAATTATAGTTTCATCCTTTAATCAAATTCCACTGAAATCCCATCTTTTTCCCCAAATGAAGAATATTCAAGATGATTTTTTAATGAATGTAACACTATAATAAACTTATATAGAATCACATAATCCTAAAAATTTAACTATCTATTCATCTTGTCCTGAAACATTAACCAACATCAAAAATTTTGGATGAGAAATAATACAATTCCAAAAACATAATTATCATTAGAAGAAGAATTACTACTTTTAATCTGTAAAATTCAAATGTAATACCCATAGTCTAAAATATACCATTAAACACATAAATATACTTAAAATTACTAAAAAATATTATAACATAGAATAAATACCAAAAAATTCAGAAGGATTTTTATCAAATAATCTTCCATGATAATTTCTAACATTCAACTGCAAATAACATACACAACTCTTAATGTCTCATAACAAAAATGTAATTTCCAAAATCACTTATTCTCCAAGATAAGTTAATCATTTCCATAAATAACCCAAATTACTATAAGTCCACAATAAAAACATAGATTCCTCCAAAATAAAATGAAACCCTTACTCCTAATACAAAATACCATATTATTCTATATTCCTTAAGCATATAGTGTTCCCAAAATAGTGAATGTATTTTAAAATAACATTTATCACATAATACCCAAATAATATTCCAATACCAGGGATATCCATTTGATAAAACATAAGTTCCCAAAATCAACATTTTCTTATTCAATGAAATTGTTTGACTTAAAATAAAATGACATACTAACTAGGGACATTCCATAGGACCATGGAAGGCAATAAAGCTTTGTCACAAATAACTTGTGGGTTTGATTTCCACATCATTGTCTAACATGTCAGGTTATCACCCTTCCTGCATGTGTCCTTTTCCTAAATTATATAATTTTATAACATTCCCAGAATGAGATAAAATTCTCAAAATACCCATAACATGTTTTATTCTCTAAGTATATCTCATAGCATTCATTTTGATACCCAAAATGTAATAACCCATAATTACCCAAAAATCAATGATCCTATAAACCATAATGGTTATCCATACCTTTGTAATTTAGTCTACACAAAAAAAATAAAATTCTTTGTCAGAAATAAATTTCACATAACAAATGTTATGGTAAAACATACTTGAAAAAAAGTGTTCAAATGTAACAGAATCATCAAAATATCATGAAAACATTTCAATATTTTATCATCCTATACTCCATTGTAACTCTTTAATCCTTTATATATAGAATTTTTAATCATTAAATGTTATTCATGATCTAGTAACCATGCTTTTCCATATTATTCCCTAATATTTATTTCCTAAAAACAAAAACATGAATTGTGTCTTAAGATTCAAAAATGTCAAAACATGAGACGAGAAAGAATCTATACCTTTCATAGGTCATTTTCAGTTTCCTTATCTTCATGTGGAATGACATAGGTACTGCTAGATATATATTTTTATAGTCCACCAGATCCCATTTATGAAACTTATTCATTGGAAATTGATTTTCATAATGACCATACTCCCCGCATTTAAAACAATCAATTAATGACACTGAATGAACTTATTTATCATTCCTGGGGTCAATTGAATGTTTCCTTTTTCCAATGGAAGGTAATTAATTTATGACCTTCTTTATAACATCTATAACATCTTTATGTATCATTTATACATTTTTATATGTGTTTCATTCCACCTAATCGATACATATTTCATTGAATATACTTACCTTTATGATTATTAAATAAACATCCATATGGATTCATTTATCTCATATATGATGAATTATAAAACTCAATAAAGTTCTAGTGGTTAATCCTAACCCCAAATAGTTTTTTTAGAATAACCATGAGATTTATCATTTCATATATTATTTCATTCAGTTACTTTTTCGTAGAACCATCAAATTTTCCTTCATATCCATTATTTCTTTGGTTCCTTGTGGATCCAAATATTTAGAAAAACCAAAATGGTTAGTGTGTGTATATAAATAAAATCATCATATATTATCTTATTTAGAAGAAAAATTTTAAGATATAATTATTAATGTTATATCAATGTCATCCAATTTCTCAAAAATAATTATAAATCTTTCTAATATAGTATACATTATGGTTATATATAACATGTAACTTATGCTTTATTATTACCTTAATATCTTATATTATTCAAAACTACCTATGATAGCAATAATATGGCTCCATACTTAAACATTACTTAATATTGAGTTAAGGTAATAATTTTAATTTCATTCACATTAGGTATATTTTTAGTTCTAGAGATTTAGAGAATTAGTCAATAACTATTACATTACATATCAAATATTTCAAAGTAGACAATTCTACATGCTATCCATTTTTTTCATAAAAAAAATTAAAATTGAAATATGGTTTTGTTTTATGATTAAACATCGTAACTTTATTTGGATCCTATCCTTGACTCTATTAACCATTAAATAATATGAATAACACATCAAAACATGGTATGATAATAAAAAATCTCAGTGAGGGATACAAAAGGAAGGAAAACTATTATCCTTAAGAAAACATGTAAACCATGAATAATTTATCATAAAGTAATAATTTCCACATTTAAGAAGTAAAAATACTCTTTACAAAATATAATCTCATTGGTTATAATTTATGTAATCAAAACATGAAAATAAACCATATAGAAATCACATATAATATATAAAGTCAACCTGGAACATAATCATACTTAAATTGAATAACCATACGGTTGAAATCCACACATATCACTAAATGGAATAGTCATACGACTGACTTCAATATGTAATGCATTGGAGGTTATAATGTAATCAAACATCCTCGGTTTATCATTGAAACAAGCATCATTGGTTTATCAAAAAAACCCCACTATTTGGTTTATCATTTAACCAACCATAAAATTTCTAAGAATATTATTTAATCATAAAACATAAATGATTATAATTATTGACATTTCATTCATAAAATTTCATTTGAAATCACAAGGAATAATTTCAAGATATTAATATAAAAAAACCATTTTTAAAACCATTTTCAATACCAAATTAACTAAAAATATAATATGTTATTTATTTTTCTTTTAAAAAAATTTGTCTTGTAGAGGAATCCAAATATTGAATAATGCTCATGGCGGTAGAAAAGCCGTTTTCACTGTTTACATTCAAAAAAATTCCTTTTTTCATCTAGTAAAACTACTCATGGAAAAATATTCATGGAAAAATATTCATGGAAAAATATTCATTTATAAAACCTTTGAATGACTTAAATGTAGAAGGTCTTTTATTATGCACAATATAAAAGAATAAAGTTGTGTATTATTAAGAAATACCTAGTGAATGAAGTTTGAGACGAAGTCCCCAACCTTGTGTCTAACTCGTAATGTAATATCATTATATTCCTGGATAATAAACTTAAGTTAATCTCATCCTGATTGATAACCTTTTTAAATTTTTTTATTCCTTTTATATCACATATTATCCTTTTATATGAATTACCTAATTATTTAAGGTCATGTCAGCAATTTCATCGACATTTGGGACTTGAGTCGAAAATAACATTGTTATGATGTTAATTGTCAATGTGTTAATAAGTCCATAATATATATAATAATATTCATGACATAGTAATAAATATTATAAATCAATGATACTGTTAAATAAAACCATTTATTTATGGTATGAAAAATGAACAACATTATATTCATTGAGATGGTAGGACGTACGTACACATGAGTAACACTTCCACCTTTTCATTGATATTTATGGGAATTAGTTAATTATTATTTTATATTTCAAGAATGATCATTATATAATTAAAATCATAATAATATTTTAAATATACTTATATATATTATACAAGTGATTTGGTGAATAATAACAATTCACATCACTTCTTAGAGGTGATAGTTGACACGTACGCATAAGCAACATTATCATATTTATGTCCATGGTTAGTTAAACGTAATGGAGACATTATTATTTTATAATGATAAATATTTACTTAATATAATATATAAAAATTTATTCTATCATTAAAACCTTTATTGATAAGCAGTAATGAAAAATGAACTATATTAGTTAGCGAGGTTGTAGTCTGCCATACAAACAAATGAAATGTTCATTTTCTATTTGATGAAATTGGAGATGGATTTAAGTGACGATATTATCATAATAAAAACTCAGTATATTTTGGATAATGGATTTATTAGTTCATCGTGGATGAAGAATATTTAAAGGAAGTGGGAGAAGAAATAAAATCAAAATAATTAAAAAATGATACCTCTTCTTCAGTTGATCACCTTTGAAGAACCCGTTAAACCTATAAAAAGGGTGTTAGGACATCCCAAAGGAATCAAGAAATTTGGAAAAAAATTCGAGGAATATTTTTGGGTAGTGATTTTTCAAACAAAATGGTTCTTAAAGTGTGACTATAAGAGAATATTGGGTATGCTTTTATAGGAGAGGGGAGGGGCACCCTTGGAAACTCCTAAAATATTAATTTAATATAAATACATTTTTTAATCCAAATTACTCAAACATGTGATATGTATAATATAATATAAGATTATTTCTAAATCCACTGCTCCAATAAATTTTATACATGTATTTGTTTTTCTTTTACACCTTATCTTTTCAGTTTAACCTTATTTGTTCTCTTTTAATATTAATTGTGGTAACAACATTTTAATTATTAAGATGTAATAAATTTAACTTATATAGGGTCAATTTATAATAATTAGAAACTAACTATAATTTTAGTCCTTATAATAAATACTTTTTATCATAAAAATATTTCTAGGATATTTAAATAATTTAATAAATTATTATTTTTATAAAATATCAATTATGGAAATTTGTACACTAGTTATTTCATTGAATTTAAATAAAATTAAAATTGAGATATAACCCATAAAAAATCATTTAATAGAATTATAAAATTTCATAGACACGTATAAAATTCTATGATAACATAAATTATGTCAAATAATATTTATTTTTATATTTATAATATCACTTTTTTGATTCTTTCATTAATAAAAAAATAATTACATCATCATTATGTCATAATTAAATTTTATTATTTAATTTATATAAATTATTAATAAATTACCATGATGTAGTTAATATATTAAACTTTCTAATTATTATTTTTAGTTGAAGATATAACTTATATAACTCAATCTGTTTTTTATAATAAGAGACATGTTTGTGATTTTTTTGACTTTACTTTAAATTAAATGTTATAAAGGTAATAGTCGCATCTAAATAGATTTGAAAGGACAAGATTTCATCAAAATGATTTTATTTTTCATCCATAACTCATAAAATTGGGTTAGGACTAGTTTTATGGTAGTTTTGTATTATTATAATATTGTTTTATCTCTTATTTACATTATTTACCCTTTAATCGTGCTAAATAAAATAACAAAGTTACTATTTTACCAAAATTATTTTGATCCTATTATATCAAAATTTTCATACTTATTACAACCATGCATGTCCATTTTTTTAATTTCAATCAAAAAATTGTCTAAAATTTATTTTATGTTAATACTATTGACAGATTGAGGAATCAATTTTTTAAAATGTAAAACTCATTAAAAGATTGACATGTTTTTATATCCAAATTAAATCTATAGTTACATATAATGACAAAAATTGTATTAAATGATAAAAAAAAATCTAATTAAACATTAAACCTAATTAAAAGGAATACCCAACTATATAGATAAATTAGATGAAAAGGGAGTTTTGAATTAAAATGCAGTATTTATGACTATTCATTAAAAAATGAAAGTATGTAGAAAAACAAGGAAAAATTATCAAAACTTAATTTTGATGTCATGATTAAAAATAATAAGTTTATTTTTTCAAATAGAACATATAAATGCGTCATAAAATAGATTTAAAATGGGTTCACCATCAAAAGGTGGAAAAATATATATTTTTTATATAATTATTCTTTTATCTGAAAAATTAAATTTGTTCTTGTAACATGTCTAGAAAAAATTTAATATTAATTTTATACAGTACATTGAATATATTATAAATTTATTTTATTAATAAAATCCATAAAGAGTTATTTTTATTATTTTATTGACTCACTAATTTTCATTTATATTGTTTTTTATAGGAAAAAAATTTAAATTTATTTGTTTTTTATTTAATTTCCAAATTAATTTTGTAAACAATGAATATTTATTTAAACATATATAAGCCATATTTTTTTAATTCATATAATATTTTTATTCAATCCATTATAATAGCCTTATCATTACTATAACTTAAAATAACAATATTAATAATCTATTATTTTTTGGTATAACTCAGTCTTGTGTGCAATGTATGATTTCTAAGAAACCCATTTTTGTGTTTTACGTATGCTATCAGACATATAAACCCTTTTAAAGGAAAATTACTATATAATTCATAAATATTAATAAATATGAAATATTCTAATTCTATAATTATAAGGGATGTTACATTTTTAATAACATATATGGAGGGAAACATGTTTAAAAGAGAATATTAAAAATTGATTTTAAAAGAAATCTATTACCAAAAGTCTCATCTATATTCATAAGTTATATAACTATAGAATAATGAAATTATATTATTTTTATAATTTCTTATGAATATCATTCATTTTAATTCCATTATTATTATTAATTTTATTTTATTTATTACCAATATATATTTAGTTACTAAATCAATAATGTTTATATCTATTGTTTTGAGGATGTTAAAATCATAATCTCAAAACAACTTTAGAAGAATGACCATGGTGAATGTGGTTATTATTATATAATATCCATAAAATTAATCCATAAATAATTATCAGGTTTATACATTAAATATTCATTTATAACCATCAACGTAGGTTTTTTATGAAAACTTACTTACATCGTTACATGGAGATGGTAGTTTGTACATATGCATGAATAATGTTTTCAATTTTCTACATGTGGAAATAAATAAGTTAGATAATATTAAACTTTTATAGATTCATAAATATTTTATAAATGTCATATTTATTCATTATTTATATCCTTATTACAATATATGGGTGTCTATGATGAAAAAAGAACCACATTGCTTTGTTTAGGTGGTAATCCACACAAACATGCGAGTAAGATTATCATTTCCCAATAGATGGAAGGGTAATAATGTTAGTAATAAATTAACATCAAAGGATTATAGTTATTCGATATCTATCTTATATATTCATTTTATTCATCATTTCAGAATATTTATTTTGAGAAAACTGGTCTTCATAGATCTTTTGAATTGGTTTAAGTGAGTCCATTTTTAGAGGGAAAATTAAATTAAATTTTTAAAATTTTTAAATATTTAAGGGTCATTAATATAACATCAAACTGGTAAATTGGAATATACATAAACTATGAATGATGAGATCTAACATTTCCCATTCAATGGAGTAATGTACCACCATGAGACTATTTAATATTAAAACGATATTCAATAGAGTGTATAAAACAAACCACCATGTTTATAAAGGAAATAATGTCCCAATACATTTTGATAAATTATTTTCAAATAAATTTAATCACTATGATTTCTTGTAGAACACAAAACCCTAAGTCTAAATGATCAATAATATAATATACTGTTATAACCTAGGTATAAAATTAAAAGTTACAAATCATAAAAAATATATTATGAAAGTTAACTGGTTTAAACTTGTAAAAAATCATCATCTACATATTATTTACAAATAATATAAAAAATATTTAAGAGAGAAAGTAATGTTTTCCAAAAAATAGTATTTTTTTCTAAATGAATGTTAGTCAAGCATTGTGCACATAATTTAAATATAATTATTACCAATTTTATGAAATTTATTTTGAAATATAAATATTATTTTTTAAATAATAATATCAATATTATATAATGGTTATGTTGCTGATTTTTTTTGAAAAGTTCAATTTTTTTATGAATAGTAAAAAACACAGAATTTTAATGGAAAACCACCTTTTCATTTAAATAATTTATATTTTTGAATTTTATTTTGAATTGATTTTATAGTAAAAAATAGTTCAATTATATATAAATTAATCTAATTTAGTTCATTGTAATAATTTTTCTAATTATTTTCTACATAAAAATAATGTAATCTTTTGATCATTTTCTTTTTAAAACCACAATTTCTCGTCATGTCTGTGGGGTTAATTTTAAATTTTATTTTTTCAATTATGGGAATTGAATTTAAAAAATTGTGTTCTATATTAGGATTCAAAATAATTTATATTATCTAATAATTTCAAAATAAATATTCACATAAATGTATTGAAAAAAAAATTAAAAAAAAATTATCGCGGTTGTGGTAAAAATGGATTTAATGAGGATTAAACTCAAAATATAATGTCTAAAACGAATTCAAAACAAATATAAAATCTATTTTATGGAAATATATAGACTATATAATGTTTAATTATAAATATCACTCAATTTGTACCCTTTTGGTATTTGAATAACATGGGTAAACATTTTAAAAAAATAGAAATGTGCCACTCCTCTCACTTATAAAAGGCCACCCCTATCCTCTCTTATTCACACCTTCACACCATTTTTTTCAGAAAAGATATTCAAAAATTGAATCAAAATATACATCTCCCATCATTTATGCCTTATTTTTGGAATAATTCCATACTAGGAAGGGTTTTGGTGAAAAGTGGTTCCCCGAAGATCATGTGATGTTCTTCAATGAGTGTTTTTAGTTCATTTCTTCATCCACCCCTTAAATTATTATTAAATAATTATTATATAATAACCTCAGTATTATAAATATCTTCATATGTTTTTATTTTATGTTAATTACTTAAAACCATCCCCATTTTTATCAAATGGGTTATAAAATAAATCATTTGTGTGTACGACAGACAACCACCTCATGAACCGATGCAATTCATTTTTTCATTATCTCATATCACAGTTGGGTATGATGAGGAATATAAAGTATATGTATATATATGATATTTATAACATAATTATTCTTATAGTTTCAATATATCATATATACCATTTTAGTTTTCATTCTATACGAGATATGATAACACCCCACATCTGTACAACATATTACTACCTCATAAAGTGATGTGTTTTTATCTTTCACAAACGCTTTACACAAAATGTATTGGGGATGAAGTTAATAACTATATATTATATAAATGAAGTAATTATGATATTAATTACATATTTATATTTATTAAAATATAAAACATTATTTTATTTCTTACCTTTTCTCTCACTTAATGATGATAACAATGTTCGCGTACATGTGGATCATCTCCTTCACTAAGAGATGTTACTCTCATTTCATTAGCACACCACGTCAATGATATATATAAGTATATTAAAAATAAAAATACGCTATTTATTATATTATTATAATTATTGAACTATACAATATTACTTACTCCAGATCCATAATGATCGTTAAAAATATAAATTTTTCTCATGCGTACGTACGACCAACAGTCTCTATGATCATAACATACTTCATTTCTCAAAACTATATTTCATTATTGGTTTTGAAAGTATAATTGATGTATAAATAATATAATGATGCAATTTTTATTATTCTTTATGCAACATAATTATATAATATTCTCATGAATTTGAACATTCATAATAAAGAAGGAATGAGAAAACAAGGTGATTAAGACCTAAAGGAAGAAAATAATAAAATATTATTACTAGAATAGTTGTAAAATTCTATAATAGGATGATATATGTAATTATAAATATGATTATGGTTCTATTATAAATTAATAACATACATAAAACCATTAAAAATAAGTTTAAATAGTGTTACAATAATGGAAATCAATAGTTAAGTGGATTTTTAATACAATTTCCATTAATTGGGTTAAACTTATATTTCATTGATTATGTAATTCTTATATAATGTTTGTAATTACAATTTATTCTATTATTATTTCTATTATCTTTTTTTATGTCTATTTATATTTGATGCACATAATCATTACATTGATTAATTCTCATTTCAAATTTAATATCACTATAGGGTTTTATTTCATAATCTCATTCTAATCAAGATTGTAAATTCTTGAATTTAAATTTGAGACAATTATTTAAAAATTTCCTAAATAAAACATTTAATTTTATTCTCCTTTTTTATTCATGACGGTTTCAAATAATAGTACCTTTTTAAACTCTTTGGTACTTAAAATTTTTGAGAAAATATATTTTGGAAAATTCAACTTCGTTTTTCTCTTCGGTAAAAAATCAGTTTCCTTTCAGAGAAAAATTATCAAAAAATATGTTTTTGACCTCCTAAAAATGATATATTAAATAATTTTTTTCAATTTTTATTTTTTACAATTTTTTAAAGTAATCATTATGTTTTCTCAAAATAATTCTTTTTTTTGGATTTTATTGAAAAATTAAAAGGAATATTTATTTTATCATGAACGATTTGAACCAAATTTATAGTTGTAATTTCAACTAAAAGGTTTTAAAGAATCATTTATAAGTTTAAATTATTATTCTCAAGGAGGATTATTTAAAAAAAATTGTGGAATTTTTTTCTTCTGAAAAATGATTTTCAAAATAAAAAGTAAATTTTCCTCAATAATGTTTTTATGATTTTAAATGGTTTTTGTATTCATTAATGGAAATTAACCTTTATTCTTACTCTAATGGGTATATTTTATATTGGTATCATCTTTATTATTTATCTGTATGGTTTATGATCATTTTGAGCTTGGAATGTATTGAAATTCACTTACTTGATTCATTTTTATAGTCCTTAACTTTTCCATGAATTATTTACTTTTCTATAGACAATTAATTTTCTCTAAATATCCATATTATTTATCATGGATATTTTTATTTCTTAAATCCTATATAATCTACTAATATGGTTTTCTATATTGATTATTTATCTTGAAAAATATTTATAAATGTATATTCTTTAATTTAAATAGATATTTGATGATAAGGAACCTTGTTCATTAATTTAAACAATTATTCGATATATGAGATTTCTTTGGGCATGATGACATGGGTGGGGACTAGCTATACTTTTCCCGATGATGCATCGATAGATCTCATGAGATGAAATAGTTGGATATCCTTATTTAAATGGGTTTATACCCATCAGGTTCAAATTTTCCAAATGATGTATATTAAGAGTTAATGTATCATGTTTCCAAGAAATTGCATCCTATAATTATGAATTTTATTCATTAAGAATTCAATTATTATTATCCATGATATTTTAAAAATGATATTATATTTTCATTAATTTCATTCTAATTTTATTAAATAAATTGAATATAAGTTCAGTTATTTACCTTTCCATATTTATTATGTCGTATCTTATCACGGTATTCAAGATACTTAATTGGCATCAATAAGCTATTATTTTTCTCTCAATTTTGATTATATTATTCATTCATGATAGATTCTTCCATAATTAACACTTAATGAGCATCTAATTTCACCTTTATTAAGTTTATTTATCTAGAGTCCATGAACTTTAATATTTTAGATAATCAAGGACATGCTAGAGGGGAAAATGTTATTCTAAAAAAGCAATTCTGTAATTTAAATTTTTAAATGTAATATGTGATTATTGTATGTATCTATTTTACCAAGACTAGTAAACTAGTTGGTACATCAGGATGTAATTAATTGTATCTTATTCCAGTGTAATAAGGTAGAAAACATATCTAATATACTATGGTCATTTTCATTATATTTGGTATCAAAGTAATTTTTTATAAAACTCAAGAACTAGATTATTGAAAATATATATTAGAGAACATAACCCTTTGAGATAATTTGAGGATAAGTATAGAAGAAAATCCTATATTTATGGTAAGGAAGATACTATGTGGTTTTCCAAGAAATACATCTCTTTTAGAATACTACAAGTGGATGTTGTTCTGGAACATAGGTACATAGGTGTAATAACTCAAAAAAGTTTTTATTTGGATTGACCATAGTATTACCTCAAGAATAATGATGGTCCTTACTACATACTTTGTTTTTTTTCTCTTGGGGGATATTAATAGGATAATTCAATTTTTTTTTAAAAAACAACTATTAATGATTCTAAAATAATGATATACCTAAAGAAACCATATTTTATGATTATGATATTAATGATGCATACATATTAATTTATATTATGTGTAACACCATATTTAGGATTATGCATTATGATTTATAATTAATAATTTTATGATCTAATCCAATATATTACATTGATTATAAATGGATCCTATAATGAAGAAGGGTATCAATACTCATGGAAAATGTAGAGATTTCCTTACTGAGAAGGCTAACATAACTAGTATTTGAAGTGAGAAAATTATTTTAAAATTAAGGAAGCTTAATTTGGTTATGAAAAATAACCTTGAGTTAATGGAGAAACATATTCCATAGCAAGACTACCATTTTTTGGATAATTTTATGTCATAGAAGCCCCTATAATTTCAGGGGACAACTAATTATATGGTAGTAGAGAAATGAATTAATTATATGTTGAATATATTTTAGGAATTGGGATATTGTGAGAAGGAAAAGGCTACAATTATAGTATATTATCTCAAGAGTGATTATAATGAATAGTTTTTATTGATCCATAATAATAGAAATTAAGAGGAAATGTAACTCATAGAATTAAAATATTTTAAGGAGACATTCTTTGAAAAATATTTCACTCATGAGGGAAAACTGAGATGAATAGAAAGTTCTTTAGCATAAATAAAAATAAATAATAAAGTGATTCAGAGTATAATGATATGTTTATAAGGTTATCTAGGTCTGGTACATATTACATATTCAACATGGAGTACAATATTAACCACCCATTGGATGTATTAATCCAAGTATGTAAAGGTCACTAGTCTCCCAAACATTATCTTCATACTAAGAAATAATTTTATGTTATATCAAGACAGAGAATGATTTCTCCATGTAATATTACATCAAAGGTAAGCATGATATGATGTGAATAAAAGAAAAAAAATATATAAAAGGATTAATGGAAAGAATTATTTTCCCCTAGGTGTTAATTATGGAAAAAACACCATGGTACTTTCCTTAAGGAAATGATATATTTTTGCATGTGTGGAGATAAAATCCACCATGAAAATGATTTTAAGGGAATGAAACAAATTTACAATGTGTAATTATTCCACTATAAGGAGATGAGGATCTACAGAAATGAATTCCCCAAGAATCAAGGGTATATAACATAGAATAAGAAAATACATCAAGGTCAAGCATATGATATTGATACAAATTAAGTAGAATGATTAACGTTCTAGAATTTTTGGGTACAAAAAAACATGTTGTAAAGGTATTTTATTGAGGATATTCTAATTATATTAATCATAAATTGTTTAAGGATTATAATACAGTACTATATATTAATGGATTTGAAATCATGTGTTTAATCTTACCAAGAAAAGTAATTCAGTGGAAGGTTGAATATTTTTTGAAACACATGATTAAGGGAAGATAACCCTTAATTTGTTCTATATGATGATATAATAAATAAAATGATATATTTACAAGATAATATTTATTTTCATGGAAATTGGTTACTGATTTATTGGTTTATGTTATATTTTCTAGAGTTTACTAAATGTTTATATCTATATGAAATATTTTACCATATGAGATTTAATTTTTGAAAGCATGTAAGTTTCTATTAATGTTTTATGGTGATAAAGATATTAAAATATTTGGAATTTGACATTAATAAAAACTTTATATTTTTCAGGGAATATAATTTCGATTTAGTGAGCTTACTTATAAAATTTATCAGATATTTTTTAAACATTCCATGAGGTTAAATATTAATGGGAGTGATTGATTTGATATTTGGGTGTTATTGGATAAATTTTTATAACCATTTTGGTTTTAATAAATATAGGGGAAATATATTTTTACCATTTTATAGATAATAAAATCTGTAAAAAGTTAATTTCACTACTATATAAAGAAATAATAATAATTTTTGAATATTAATTTCTTAGAGTAAGAGATGAAGAGGAAATTAATTAAAGGGAAACAAAAGTATGTAATTTTTCCAATGAAATAAATACATATCAACTATATTTTATTATATTTTTAGAGAGTGGAAGAATTACTCAACTATAGCAAAGGGATATTGAATGAAAGAATGTTTTCCTATTATCATCATTATTTATGATAACAATAATCTTTTTCACGCCTCTATTTTATGGCTTTTTGATTGTTAACATCTTCCTGAACATGTACTTTATCACTCTCCATCAGTATTTACGTGCTAGTTTTCTCTTTTATTACGATGTTTTCACTACCCACCCATGTTATCCCATCTAGAGACATAATAAGTGTTAGTCAATATGAACTCTGTACTTCCCATTATCTCTTAATTAAGAGGATATTTAATTAACCCTTTTATGATGTGTGAATTTCAACAATTGTATTTCCAAATGGAAAACTATTGATTACTGATATCACATTTAAATTATGAGGATGCATTTTATTTAAGGTGGGAATAACCTAAGAATATGAGATTTTAAAATATTAAAATCAAATTTGATAAAGTGTATATAACATAACACTAATATTATAAATTAATATAATAACCTCGAATTTTATGATGTATTTATTTTTAAATAAATTTAATCTCTATGATAGCTTACAAAACACGCTACCCCATGTCTAAATGAAGTGTAATATATTATAAAAACATAACCTAATCATTAATTTGAATTATATTAATGGTAATAACTAAATCATGAATGGAATTTTTTTAAACAATTAGAAACAAAATCATTGGTTATCAATTTTTTTCAAATAAAATAATAATCTTTTAAATGGGAATGAAATGGTTTCTAAAAAACATTATTTTTTAATGATTTTTTAGTCGCGCTTTGAACACACAATTTAAAATTACTTTTTACCACTTTTAGAAAAAATTATTTGAAAAAATAAATGGATTATTTTTTAATCAAAATACAAATATTTTCTTACAGTGCTTTTTTTGTATTTTGCTGAAAATTTTCATTTTTTGATGAATAGTGAAAAATACTGAATTTTAATTGAAAAATACATTTTCAATTGAATATTTTATAATGTTAAATTACATTATTAACCGATTTGTAGTAAAATTAGTTTAATTTTATATCAATTAATCCAATATTGTTCATTGGAATAATTTTATTGTTGTATTTTTATATAAAAACATTGTAAACTTTTGATAATTTTCTCTTTAAAAACCACACTCTCATCATATTTTCCAGATTTATTTTAAATTAGAATTTAAAAATGTTGTGAATGAAATCATGATTAATATTTCAAATATTTGGTATAATAATAATGTATATTATATAACAATTTCAATATAATTTTCTACCAAAATTAATAGTGGAAACAATTAAAATTAATTATCACAGTTAATGTAAAAATAGATTTATCGGGGGTTAAACTAGAAAGATAGGTTATAAAATAACTTAATAACTTGTATAAAATTTATTTTATGACCACATTTAGACCCTACCAATAATTGGTCTCTCTAATAATCTATTTTTAACCCTTTAAGCCTATGAAAATGTAGGTAAAAAAAATTTCTTTTCAAAATTTAAAATAGTGCCACTCACCTGACTTATAAAAGGACACCACCTTTCCCCTATTATTAATAATTTAATAACATTTTTATTTGATAAATTACTACTAAATGTTTTTCCAAAATTCCATCCCCTGATACAAGAATCCTTAGTTCGGGTTGAAATGCATCTTAAAATGGATTTTGGTCCAAACCTAAGGATGTTACTCAAAGAAGATATATTTATCTTCAATGTTCATTTTTATATTATTTCTTCCTAACACTCCTTAAATTTTTATCAAACCATAATTATATAATAAAATCAGTACATTATATATTATTATAACTTTTTATTTTATGTTCATGACCTACAACCATCCACATGTTGATAAAATGGGTTACAAAATCATCATTTGTGTGTACAATGGACTACTGCCTTGTGAACTAATGTCATCCATGTTTCCATTATCACCTCTCATGATTTGGTATGATAATTCATATAAATTTGATATATGATATTTATAACATAATTATACATCTGGATTCATTAAATCAAATATAAATATTTACTTTCCATTTTTGTGTGGGATATGATAACATCGCTCGTGTGTACAACAGACTTCCACCTCCCAAATCGATGTGATTCGTCTTTCACTAATACATTACATGGAATTTCATAAGGATAAATTTAAGGAATATATGTGAAATATTTGAAATAATTATTATATTAACCACATATTTATCATTATTAAAATATAATAAATAATTTTATTCATTACCATTTTACTCACTTAATGATGATAACATCAAT
>CAUJRU010003172.1:0-54812 GCA_963277665.1 Viscum album
CTTATATAATTGTTGGCGCAAAAATATTGCACAAAAGGAAGGGACGAAAAAGACGCCATGCACGCTACCTCATGAAGCTCCGACGCGAAGCACCCCCTAAGAATTGCGGCCCCGCGAAGCAATGAAGGTGGTACCTCTCCGCGAACGGCCTGACGTTCTCGAGAATTGAGGCCCCACGAAGCAATGGAGGAGGTACCTCTCCACGAACGGCCTGAAATTCGTGAGCGCGCCGTGAAGCAACAGAGGCGGTACCTCTCCGCTAACAGCCTGACGTTCGCGAGCGCACCGCGAAGCAACAGAGGAGGTACCTATCCGCGAATGGCCTAACATTCGCGCACCTTCCATGAAGCAATGGAGGTGGTACCTCTATGCGAACAGTCTGATGTTTGCGAGCCCGCCGTGAAGAAACTACCACCCTTTCGTGCCGCGTGAGTTCTGCTCTGCGGCGCCCCTCGCCTATAAATACCGGGCTCCCCCTGAGTCCAGGGGACGGACAATCCGACCATTCGTCTTCTCCTCTCCCAAATCACGAAGCACCCTATGCCCCCGGGAATCATGAGCTCCGCGAGGTAATTCTACTTCGCGTGACGCCTTCACTTTGTCTCATTTTGAGCCCCTCTTCTGAGAGGGATTCCCTTCGTGAACCTCAAGGGCATTCGCGAAGGAGGGGGATTCCCAAGGGAACACGAGCAGCAGCGGAGCGTTTATGCTTTGCGAAGAACCCATCTTGTATTAGTGATCCCCATTCTAAGGCAGGATCGCTACACATCACGAAGCACACTGCATCACGAGGCACCTCCTCTTCGCGAGGCAGTGCTCCACGAATATTGTTCTACGTCGCAAAGCACTCTCCACTCACACCTTTACCCCATGCTAAGGCCAAGGCACTCCACTTCGCAAAGTACACTCCTTTGCTTGGCAATTCCTCTTCCCGTGTGACCCTCCAGGTATGCGCGATGTGATTTCAAAGTCCCATGGACAACACCACTCATAGTGTTGCTTCACCTAATGCTTCTTCTCATTGGCACGCTAACGGCTATTTCTTCTCCGCATAGCCACGCTAACGCGGACCCCATGATGGTTCGCTCTACAACCCCCCTTGACCACAGCCTTACTGGTACCTTCCTTCCCCCAAGGAGCAAAGGGTACCAGTTATGTAAGCCCTAGGGGTGTGGAGCGAACCCACCTCGTCTGAGCTGAAGGAAGTTAAACTGCCAAGCACCTCGTCCTCAACACATGACGTTAAACTGTGATCCGGCCCCATGCTTTGCACCCAGGGTCCCCCCTGCTCAGACATTTTTTACGCCACCCGTCTCCATAGAGACGGGGTCACCCCCTCCACAAGGGATGATATCCTCCTTCTCGAAGTAGCGTATGTCCATGGGAGAAGGGAAACCACCTTGGTGTAATCCCCTATCCCCTCTTGCAGAAGGCTGCACCCCTACATCTCCGTACGTCCCCACTACCAAGGTCAGTGGAGGGCGTGATTGGGAATGAGGCACCTCCCCTCATTGGTCCCAAATCCCTCTCTCACCGCGCTTTGCCGCACTTCGGGCCTCCATCCTGGAGTAAGTCCCAGCACCATGGGCCGCCTAACGTGTAAGCCCTTCTTCGCTTCTCACGGATGCACCCTTCGCGGCATGATCGTCAGGTCCTTGCTGCCTCTTGTTTCTCACATCGAGCATGACTCACGTGGGCTTAGAGTTGGCATTGTCCATGACAATATCCTCGTCCTGCATGACGTTAAACTGCATACCCTCATCCAGCATGACGTTAAAATGCATACCCTCATCCATCATGATGTTAAACTGCATACCCTCATCCAACATGACATTAAACTGTATGCCCTCGTCCCGCATGACGTTAAACTGCATCCCAGTCCAACGGCAAACTGTTGTGACCCCTTTGAACTATGTGGGCTTTGATACATGTCAAAACATGGTACGTAGGAAGCCTCCCTGAGGTTCAAGCCCACCACCCAGTGGACCCCCAGGTCTACATTCACGTCAGTTCACCGACGAAACCTATTTGAACTACGTGGACTTTGATACATGTCAAGGCATCGTACGTTGGAAGCCTCCCTGAGGTTCAAGCCCATCTCCCATCGGACCATGGTCCCTCATTCACATCGGTTCGCCGACTCCCACCACAAGTGGACCCCCGGGATCACCTTCACATCAGTTCGCCGACGAAGCACCCCCTCCGAACTATGAGTACTTTGATCCATGTCAAGGCATGGTACATAGGAAGCCTCCCTGAGGTTCAATCCCAACTCCCATCGGACCAAGGTCCTTTCCTCATGTCGGTTCACCGACACCCGAACCATTTTGAATTACGCGGTCTTTGATCCATGTTAAGGCATGCTACGTAGGAATCCTCAACTAGGTTCAAGCCCACCGGCCATCGTTTATTCACGTCAGGGTTCACTCTCGTCCCGCAAGATGTTAAACTGCATCCCAGTCCGACGGCAAACCGTTGTGACCAACCCGAACTACTTGGTCTTTGATCCGTGCTAAGGCATCGTACGTAGGAAGCCTCCAAGAGGTCCAAGCCCACCACCACTAGGACCCCCCTGGTCCTCCTCATTCACGTCGGCCTTCCATCGTCCAACCTAAACTACTTGGTCTTTGATCGATGTCAAGGCATGGTACGTAGGAAGCCTCCTAGAGGTTCAAGCACACCACCTGTTGGTCACTCTGATCTTCTTCACGTCAGGTCACCAGCACCTGGGCGGCCTAGTGTGTAAGCCCCAAACCATCCGGACCAAGGTCCTCACTCAAGTCAGTTCGCTGATGACATCCATCGGGCCAAGGTCCACCTTCACGTCGGTTCACCTGCGCCATCCCGAACTACGCGGACATTGATTCCCTGCCACGGGGATACGTAGGGGGCCTCTTCGAGGCTCAAGCCCAACTTCACTATCACCCCTGTGATGGTCCCACTTCATTCCCCCTCCACTTCATTCAACTCTCCATCACCCATCCTGATTCTCACTGGTACTGCCATATCCCGTCAAGAACATACCATTACACTCCTCTTCACAGCCGCCCATGGTCTGGTCCTGGTATCGGCCCCCCTTCAGAGGAAATCCCTCAATCTGATCCATTCTTGCTAATGCTCTGATCGGGCTGATCCGTCTCCACCGGACGTTAAACTTGCGGCATACCCCGTGTTAAGCACAGGAAGCTGAGGAAAACCTCAGATATATGTCTATGGCATATAATCCCCCATGCTCGATGTGGGATGCCTCGGGCTACCACGCCCTCGAGAAGCCCTGTGACTAGGGATAATAGACAGACATGCCAGTTCCCCAGCATCCAGATACGCTACTGATGCCTCGACGTGCTACTCCCCCGACTGAAGGTTACTGCCCTGACCGGACCCTTTGGAATGTCCCGACAGAAGCAGTGTAATTAACCGGCGTCCATGGAAACATGGCACTAGGAAGATTTTCACGAACAACGCATTAAATCTATGAGGGAGACCCGGACTAGGTGACGAGTTCTGAGGAGGAATCCACTGAAGGAAGAACCGACATCCCATCATCCCGTTTCGATCACGGAGAAAACATCTCTGAATAAGGAATGGATGCCTCCCACCTTTGGAAAGCGGGAATGCGGGGCAATAGCAGCGCGTCCTCCACAGACAGATGCGCGCGCCCTGGGAAAAGTGTCGGAAACAGAAATTGTGATCCCAACGTGAAATTCTTCTCCTCAATGTGGATATTAGTAGCGTTTGAGACACTAGTAGATTGACGTGTCACAGGATCCAGATATCTGGCGTCGGGTCCCGCCAAGCAAATGGCAGGCCTGGCGTGAATCTCACCAGAATTTGGGGCAGTAGAACGTGGGGCACTCCGTTCTGCAACGTGTCGGCGTGGATCCTTCTTACAGACATGGAGATTGGAAGGACGTTGGGGCACTGGTTGTCCATCCTTTTCCTCGCAGTGCTTATGAGTTGATCTCTCCGTTTCCCAGGAACCAGCTTGCTACCATGGAGACATGATCACCGCCCGCTCGCCTACGCAGGGGAAGGGGAAACACCGGAACAACCTCCCATCATGGCTCCACTACCGCCACGACATCCTCTACATCCATGAATACGGGGCGCCCATGTCCCCTCTCTCCGTCAGAGATCATCCAGCGAAGGGTGATCAATAACCTTGTACGCAGGTACGAGGAGGAAGGGGTCATCCCGACTCGGGATATGGCCCACCTGGACCTGGAGGCATTCAGGCCCCGCCGTCAACGCTACCCTAACAGGCCGCACAGGGAGCCCTTGATCCCCACCCCAACGTTCAATCATTTTGGGAGCCTACCCCCGGAACGCCTCGACGACTCCTCACCTTATGCTGATGAGACGGGTGACATCCGGCTTGGCCCGCTCAGAGTCCCGATCCAAGGGCTCCAGGAAAGGGGTCTCATTCGGCCGCGTCAGCGCCGCCATCCAGCTTCGCAAGAGGAGAAGGTTGGCCATGCCCCTGCACCACCTGCGCCAGCTCGTCTGACCCGACGTCAGCGCCGGGCCCGGGCTGAGGACGCTCACCCAGATATGTCGACATCAACAACTACCGTGGCCCAAGCCACCGCCGACGCACATCATGGATTTCCTACATACATTGAGTAGGGGCACTCCTTCACCCGACCAGGATCAAGGCCTCAGCTGCCCCACGGGCAGGCTGGTTTGACTCTCGGGGTCGCAGGCCCGGGCGATGATTACTATGAACCAATCCGTGGTAACGTCACTCCATACGGAGGTCTTCTCCGTACCACCATTCCACAAAGCATGGGCTTTCCCCACTACGAAGCTCATCACGGAGGTACGCCTCGTGCTACCCCCATACTGAAGGAAAACTCGCCCCGTGGCGGTGACGCTCAGCGCGGAAACCACTCTCGTGCCCATTATACAGGGTATGGAGTCCATCCTCCTTCCCCCGACTGCCGATCTGAAGGCACTGTCCATCCGGTCCTTCTCCAACATGGGGGTCCTCCCTACATCCTCTCTGAAACTGGAGAAGGTCCTCCTCGCCCCGGAAACATGGGGAGTGAAGGTCATCCTCGCTCCGCCCGCACCGTCCATGGAGGTCCTCCCCATGTACCCTTCGATATTTTCCCTGGTGCCCCTCGCACCCCGGCCACCTCGAGCGGGGTCCCTCTCTGCCACGGTGCCATCACCGCCCCAAGACTACCTGTTGAGAATCAAACCTGTCCCAAAGAGCCACCCCGGGGTAGAAGAGAGGGTCGTCGCCGCCACAGGAAGAATCCTGGGGGGAAGCGGGTGGAGATCAAACCGGCTCATTTCTTGGATTCTGAGGCAGAATGCGACTCAGCGATGGAATCTTCTCCCCGCTCCTCTGCATCAAGGACTGGAGCTGGAACCAGGCGCGTCAGCCTCATTCTCCCGAAATGCGAGGTCCACCAGATTCCCACCTCTCTCCGCAGGTACATCCAGGAGGAGGAAATCGTGGAAATATCGCAGGTCCCGACCATTCAATCACCATCATTGTCACCAGAAGCGCCCTCTACCTCTACCAGAGATCCCAGAGAGCTATTTTGGGGACCAACGGTGGTAGAGCAATTACATGGCCTATCACTGGAAGCCGAGACTCCTATGCTGGAAGCTGTGGCTATCAGCCCATCGTATCGTGATATCGTGGTTACGTCACCTCACTCTTCAGAGGATGGCCCGGAAATCGACGGCCAGTCAGCTCGTTCGTCGTATTCTCCGCTGCTGAGTTTACTGTCTTAGAGGTCTGCCTCGGTACCGCAACCTGTCGCTCAGCCACCCCTGGTTGATGAGTCGGGCAGTATAAGGCCAGACCCTGAGTCCGAACCCAAGAGCTTCTAGAGCATTCTTGCATCGGATCACTTCCCGGAGAAGTTCTGGCTGACGGCGGTGCCGAACTTTTTCCCACCAGAGTCCCTTACCCTAGGAGAAGAGGGGTGCTTTTGCGGAACCCAAAGGGCGACACACTTCCTCCTTCATTACAAGCAGGTGATATACCCCATAAGTCAAGAGCACGTTGAAGAAATCGGCAAGAAATGCCGCCAGATCGATTTGGCCGCACTCCTTATGGCCCAGCACCCTGAGTCACCAGGCCGTCAGAGCGCCCTTCAATGGAAATGTGTTCAGAGTTTCAAACTACTCTGCAGAGTCATCGGGGAAGCTACCTCCCATGTCTAAGTCTGTGGATTGGGACACTATGCCACTCTCCTCTTCGACCCTATCCGACGGCAGCCCGATTCGTTATGCGACATTGAGGACATTCCCTCGAGAGGGGTCGCGGTCCACATGGATGATGTATTGGACAAGGAAGACGATATTGAATTTACGGATGGAGACTTAACCCCCCCCCCCCCCCCGAGGGCGTACCGCCACTGCTGGACCCATCAGGGAGGGTTACCCGTTAGTAGAGGAACCTTCTAGGCCTCCCTATACCAACTGAGTTGCTGGTACTCAGTCGAAATGCCGGTAAGGGTAAGGAGCACATCGGAACTGTCAAGCACTCCGACCCGTCTGCCTCTGTACAGAAAAGGGACGAAGATCCCGAGAAGGCCACATTACGCCAGAAGCTTGCTGAGCAGAAGAGGCTGGTTGACGAACTCTTGGATGAGTGCGCTGCAGAGCGGTGACCCGATTATGGTAATCCCAAGCAGGGGAAGCAGGGGCAGGAACAATTTCCCCCCGGTGAGATTCCTCTGGGCAACCCTGATCATGCTACTTCCGCAGAAAGGGAAGAATCCGGAACATACGGCATGAGGGAGTGATACATCTCTCCAAACCCTCCTGAACGACGGGGAAATCTGAAGAATCCGGTCCGGGTTCCCCCTGTCACCCCACAGGCCATTCCGCTAGTCAATCCACGAACCACCAAAGCCATCTACTGGGTTGAAGAACCTAGAAACGCACTTGTGATTAGGGATCCCCATCAAGACAAGGACCCCCACCCGGATGATCTTATAGCAGCACTCGTAGCCCGCATCAAAGCGCTGGAAACGCGGCAGGTGGCGGTCCCACCGGATGGCAAGCCATATCCCACGTGGGTGGATGATATGCCCACACCCCCGGGTTTTGGGAACCCCACTTTCTCACCCTTCAATGGGACAGGGGACCCACCGCAACACTTGGATCATTTTTCTTCCAGGTGTGGCCCCATGATGGGGACCCCGGCCTAGCATGAAGCTGCCAAGCTCCGATGTTTCGTGCAGACATTGGAAGGTCCCGCATTTTTCTGGTACAACCAGCCCCCTATCGGATTGGTGACCGTTTGGGAGGATATCCTCCGGTAGTTCCTATACTAGTTTAGCTCCACCACGCGGAAGACCAGCATTGCATACCTCTTCAAGTGCAAACAAAGGCCTGATGAGCGAGTTGCAGATTTCATTGGTCGGGGGAAGGGACTTACATACTCCCTCGATATGCCACTAACTCAGGAGAAATTACTGACGATGGGTGTAGGGAACGTTAAAACGGAGCTGGTACCCTCCCTGATTACCCAAAACTACCCTGGAGGGTTCCGAGATTTCTCAGATAAGGCACAGCGCCTTGAGGAGGCTCTGCAACAGGATAGTCCGGCATGTTCGTTGCCCCCTATGATCCCAGCCAGGAGGACTGCCAGAGATGAACCCGCCGCGGTGGCCCAAATAGAAGCCCCTGGGCAGCTGGAATTACTGCCAGTGGAACCATCCCCGCAACCCCGTAGTGGTCCTCCACCTCAAGCACAGGCTCCTTCCCAGCATCGACCGCCTCAAAATCGACATGTTCCCCTGTGCAATGTACCACCTCCACTTAGGCGAGACAATCAAGCGCCGCATCCTCGACAGGCCCCTCCGGCCCCTTGTCAGGGCCAGGCCCCTAGGGCCCCCTATCCAGAAAGAAGGCACCAGACTTATTCATTCAATGAAAATATGGTCCATGGCTACATCCGAAGTGATCTAGAGAAAGGGATTGTGCACCTACCCGAGTGCTGAAGGCCGGCAGAGGCGAATCTCACCGATCACCCCAACTATTGTCCTTATCATCAGATTCTGGGGCACACCCTCAAGAAATGATATGTTTTTAAAGACTGGCTTCAAGACCAGTTCAATAAAAACATAGTCAGGTTGGGCCTGGCACCAACACAAGTGGCGGGTGTCTTTGTAGGGTCAGAGATCGGTAGCAACAGCGAAGGCGAGTGGCAGCAGGTTCCCAGCCACGGGTCCCAGAAATACAATGACTGGATGGCTCGAAGAACCGTCGTTCGTACCCATGGTATCATCCGGGTGCGCCTGAAGTAGCCAGAACCTTTTGAAGAAGTAGCCAGTACCTCTAAATCTCCTTCACAGTCGACCTCTTCCCAAAAGGGCAAGAAGCGACGACGCAAGAGGAAACAACACGCTCTGCCAATGCTGTCGTCATCCCACACTCTCGGCGACTTTATGCCCCCTAAAATGGGGATTCCTCCCAGAATCCACCCGGTGGTGGATGCCTCATCGAGTGACAGCCAGGGGTACACTTCGGTTAACACCGTGGAGCTGGTAAAGCCCTATATGACTCCCGACGAAGGGGAACGCTAGGCCAGCCTCTCCAACGTCCCCAGCCGACGTCAACGTCAGTGGAACCACAACCATGTCGGTCGTCGAGGCACTTTAGTAGGCACTTTCATCAAAGTTGTTCATGCTACTGAGACCAGACAGGAGGCTCAACATAGATCCCATCACGCGCAATCCCATATAACGCCTTCAGCTCCACCTCCACCACTGTTTGTGCTACTAGATCAGGGAGAGCTGCCTCGTTTGTATCAGAGTTAGCCTTACCCGGCTGCAGGCCAGTCTCCGCTGTCTGATCCTATTACGGCGACTACTCTCCAGGCTTCAATTAGTAGGCAGCAGAATGTACCCAGCACTAGCCCACCACCGGTTCAACCGGCAGGACCCTCTATGCCTCCAACTGCAGAACAACCTCCTGTAAGAAGAGGATCACGTTTGGCACGAAAGTATGATGTCCGGAAGCACCTGGTCGGCATCTCGGCAAGTCTTTCTGCCCTTGAGGCCCTTCGCCTATCATCTGAAATGCGTGAGGCACTTCAGGAGGCCCTAAGGAGCCCCCTCCAGTTTGAGACGGAGGTAGCAGCTGCAGAAGCCTTCCATGCTGAGGCAATTGAGAACGCTGAATGTCGGGAGGTTATCTCATTCTCTGGTGAAGATGAGGACCCTCCTATACAGGGGCACATTCGCCCGCTGTACATCACTTTCCACTTCAATGGTGTGGAAGTATACCGCTTCCTCGTTGACACAGGTTCCGGAATCAACCTAATACTGACTCGGACACTGAGAAAGCTGGGTCTGTCTGAAGGTGATTTAACTCCCTGTGACCTCAGAATCTAGGGGTACGACAGGACCGAGAAAACCTCATTCGGCAAGATCCGCCTGAGACCTAGTTCAGTGGACTAGTTTCCAGCACCGAATTCATGGTCGTCTCCCAGGACACCGCCTACAACACATTGATGGGTAGGCCATGGCTCCATCTGCACTCAGCAATCCCTTCGTCGTATCACCAGTGCCTCAAATACTCACTCAACGGTCGAGTAGGCGTGCTCCAAGGAGATGCGTCTCCTTTTGCTTCTTGTGAGGCCCGCTATCTGGATGCTGATTATTACAAGAGTAAGGATAAGAAAATCCTAGTAAGTGAGCATGAACCCGCTCCGGTCACAAGTGATCCCTGGGCAAGCATGGATGACGCCTACATCCTCCCGATCCACCGATTGGAGGCCACGACCCCCGACATGGGGCAATGTTTTGTTGTTTCGGGTATGCAAGGAAGATGTGTTCCCGTGTCCAAGCGACAGTGGAAAATCACCTCGTACTCCTACACCAACCAGGCTCAGGTGATCCCGGAACCTCTTACCCTTGTACGGTACCGGAATGTCAAGATTTTGACAATGGTGGTACACCATACGCGTCTCTTCCGCCAGCCTGGAATTAACTGACTCATGCCGACACGTCACCACTGCTTTGACGTCATCAAACATGGCCCCTTAGGCCAACGGCCAGATGGGATAGGGTCGACTTCCTTCATTGCTATGGTCTCAATGGCGAGTGAGTCTCCCGATATGATGACCACTACTGCCCAAGACAGCACCAGATGCCCCTCAGGTTTTGATAGCCCAGAAGTATCTCCCGTTGTGGGAGATCCCCCCACGGGTGGAGAGGAAGACCTAGAGGATGATCCCCCCACCTTTAGGGAAGGCGTCTCTACCACGGTTGATGAACTGGTACAGGTGAACCTTGGTAGCGAGGTAGATCCGAAACCCACATCGATCAGTGCAGCCATATCCCCCGAGGAGCGACAGCGGTACATAGATTTTCTCAAACAACATCGTGATGTGTTTTCCTTGAGTTACGGTGAGATGCCAACACTAGATCCCCAAGTAGACGTTCACCGTCTGGGCCTCCCAGCAAACCATCATGGGTTTAAGCAGCCTCTCAGGAAGATGAACCCCTCTGATGGTTCTATGGTTGAGACCGAAGTTGACAAGCTTATCAAATCCAACTTCGTTAAGGAAGTCCAGTACCCCAAGTGGCTTGCCAACATTGTGCAAGTCAAGAAGTAGAATGGGCAGATCAGAGTCTGCATCGACTTCCGTGACCTTAATCACCACTGCCCAAAGGATGAATTCCCACTGCCAGTGACTGAGTTATTGATCGATGCCACGGCCGGGTTCCAAGCTCTCTCTTTCATGAGTGGGTATTCCGGGTACAACCAGATCTGGATGGCCCCCGAGGACAAGGAGTCCACTGCCTTCAGGGCTCCCCAAGGTACCTTTTGCTACCAGGTTATGCCCTTCGGCTTGAAAAATGCAGGTTCCACTTATCAGAGGGCCTTGTATCGCATATTCAAGCCGATTCTCGGGACGCTGGTGGAATGATACGTAGATGACCTAGTGGTCAAATCATGTCAGCGCCAGGACCATCTCAAAGACCTTGAGAAGGTGTTTGATTTCCTCCATTCCCCTCACCTGAAGATGAACCCGTTGAAGTGTGCCTTCGGGGTCACCTATGGGAAGTTTCTTGGCTTTGTTGTTAGATACCGAGACATTGAAATTGACCCAGATAAAATCAAGTCCATCAGCCAAATGCCTCCCCTGAGCAATATTCGGGAACTTCGAGGCCTCCAAGGCCACTTAGCCTATATACGCCGATTCATCGCGAATATGACCGGCAAGTGTAAGCCCTTTTCCCGGATCATGAAGAAGGGCACCTCCTATGAATGGGATGAGGAGTGTCAGACCGCCTTCAAGGAAATCAAGCATTATCTGCTCCAACCTCCAGTTTTGATGCCACCTATCTTCAGAAAGCCGCTGCTCCATTACGTGACCACCCTGGAACAATACCTCGGTGCACTACTCGCCCAGAAGAATAATGAGGGTACTGAGAACAGTCTCTACTATCTCAGTTGCAAGCTTCTCGATACGGAGGTCAGATACTACCCTATCAAAAAAGCTTCCTTGCGCTTGTCATTGCCGTATAGATGTTTCGGCATTACCTGCAGCACCATGAGGTACAATTGGTCTCCCGGGTAGACCCACTGAAGTACATCCTGAACCGCCCCATGCTGACTGGCCGACTAGCATGGTGGGCGGTGATTCTCTAGAAGTTTGATATCAGGTTCGTACCTCAGAAGGCCATTAAGGGACAGGCGTTGGCAGACTTTTTAGCTTCCCATCCAACCTTCGCGGATGAATCCTTGGACCTGGATTTTCCAGATGAGACAATCATCTCAGTCGATCATGTCATCCCGTGTTGGAAAATGCACTTCGACGGTGCCTCCCAGAGCCCCACCGGTAGGAGGCTCAACGATCCTATGCTCAACAGAGTGGGCCTCGGTGTTTTCTTCATTACCCCGGAATAAGCCGTCCTACCATACTCATTCCTGTTGTCAGAAGGTTGTACGAACAACGAGGCAGAGTACCGGGCTCTCATCACCGGCCTCGAGCTGGACCTTAAGATCGACGTGCCCCACCTACATGTGAAAGGAGATTCAAAGCTGGTAATCAAACAGTTCAATGGAGACTATGTCGTCAGGAAGCCAGAGCTTGTACCGTTTCTGGAGTACACCCTCCGCCTAATGGCCCAGTTCTCTTCTCAACTAGAGACTACCCATGTCCCGCGGTCACAGAACAGTTAAGCAGACACCTTGGCTGGCTTAGCCGTGCTGCTCGCAGAACCCAAGCAAGATGATTTGATCATACATGTGGCACACCGAAGAGTCATTTCCCCCATCACCCAAGAGGACAATGATGCCCTACGGGTAAGTCATCTCACCGCTGGGCCCTCTACGTCAGGGGTCCCGGGTTCGTCAGCCACAGTGGTTGAAGCCACTCCCAACTGGATGGCACCTTTTGTCGAGTATCTCCAAAATGGTCGCATCCTGGATGACCGGGCCGAGTGCGAGCGAATCAGACGTCGTGCGCTGCAATTTACCCTCCAGAGCGGCCCCAGTCTTGAACAGATCCTTTATAAGCAGAGCTTCGATGGTTTCCTCCTCTGTTTCATTCAAGGAGTAGAGATTACTCAAGTTATGCAAGAGGTTCACACCGGTTCCGGTGGCACCCATCAAGCTGGGTCGAAGATATCCCATCAAATCTGGAGGTTGGGGTGCTTCTGGCCCTCTATGATCCACGATTGTATCGGGTATGCCAAGAGATGCCACGCATGTCAAGTTCATGCCAACTTCCTGCATCGGCCGCCGGAGCCCATCCACCCCACCAAGTACTCTTGGCCATTTTCAGTATGGGGACTTGATGTTGTGGGACCATACCCACCGGCAACAGCTCGCCAGTGTAGATTCATCATGACTGCTACAGATTTCTTTTCCAAGTGGGTGGAGGCAGTTCAACTTAAAGAGCTCAAGGCCTATTCCATCATCGACTTTGTGAGCTCCAATATTATCCACCGATTTGGGGTCCCTCACGCTGTCCTCATAGATAACAACACCAACTTCCGAGCGGCTGAACTAAAGAAATTGTACGCCAAGTACGACATCCGTTCGAACCATACCTCCCGCTACCACGCACAGGCAAACAGACAGATCGATGCGATCAACCAAACCCTCTCTAACATTCTGTAGAAGATGGCTGGCTAGAACAAGAAAAGTTGGCCGGACAATCTCTCCAATGCCCTCTGGGCTTATCGGACGACAACTCGCAACTCTACCCAGGTGACCCCATATTCCATGGTGTATGGGGATGAGGCCGTCCTACCCATTGAGATCCATCTGCCATCGTTGCGCACTATAGTCTATGATCAGAAGGTGCCAGATGAGGTGGCCAAAATCCGTCTAGCTGAACTAGAAGCACTGGACGAGAACCGGCTTCGTGCTCTGCACAATCTGTAAAGGCATCAGGATAAGATAGTGAGGGCCTTCAACAAGAAGGTTCTCCGCTGTTCATTTCTACAGGGTGACCTAGTGCTGGCCCTTCGAGCACCAATGATCCCCGGTAGGAAACCGCCCAATCTAGAACCCAAATGGGAAGGGCCTTATATCATCCATAAAGTTTAACCCAATGGGGCGTACTTCTTGGTGACCACGGATGGTGAACGCGTAACTCCTCCCGCCAATTCCAGGTTCCTCAAGCGGTACTTCGCCTTATCATAGAGGGTCCCGCACGACCTTAAAATGCATGTTAGGGTCCCGCACGACCTTAAACTGCACGTTAGGGTCCCACACGACATTAAACTGCATGTTAGGGTCCCGCACGACTTTAAAATGCACGTTAGGGTCCCGCACGACCTTAAAATGCACGTTAGGGTCCCGCACTCCCTTAAACAGCACGTTAGGGTCCTACACGACCTTAAACTACACGTTAGGGTCCCGTAGGACCTTAAACTGCACGTTAGGGTCCCGCACAACCTTAAACTACATGTTATGGTCCAACACGACCTTAAACTGTATGGTCCAATATGGCCTTAAACTGTATGGTCCTGCACGACCTTAAACTGCACCGCCGTCCTGTAGGATGATAAACCACAAAATGGCCCGAGCTCTATGACCTTAAACTAAGATCTTCCCCTCGTACTTACTGCAAGACGTTAAACTGCATGCCAGTCAGGCCTTCCAGACCGAGGCTCAGCCTCAGGCCCCTTGGCCTACTCATGCCCCCGACCCCCGCCCTTACTGCAAGACGTTAAACTGCATGCCAGTCAGGCCTTCCGGACCGAGGCTCAACCTCAGGCCCCTTGGCCTACTCGGGCCCCCGGTCCCCATCCTTACTGAAAGATGTTAAACCGCAATCCAGGCAGGCCTCCCTGACCAATGCGCAGCCTCGGGCTCCTTGGCCTTCGTCGACTCGGACTCTCTTATGGGATTGTACGGTGTGGTGTGGGATTACATCCTCATTCACGTCAGGTTACCCGCTATACCGTACATATACCCAGTTGAGACACATTTCTTGTCCAGAACAATGTCAAACTACACTTCAAGAACTATTTTTGGCTTGATTCCCATCATAATGGGATACGTAGGAACGCTCAGATGCCTCGTCTTGAGCCCAGTACCAAGATATTCTCTCTCACTATCCCCCCTTGGAATAGTTTCCTTGGAGGGTCCTTGCATAGCGAGGAGTAGGCTTTCTTAGCCCCGATCATACAAGTATTGTAAGGGTTACACCATGTGCCCACTCCCGTTATTCTATCCTCCCACGTCCTCGCCGCATGACGTTAAACTGCATGGCCTTCAAGAACTACATATGGATTGATTCCCATCCTAATGGGATACGTAGGAATGCCTAGGCATTTCGTCCGTTGACCCAGCCCAAAAGCCAAAATCTTCCCCTTGGGTCAAGACATATGGTAGGGTGCACACTTTTTCCCCAACTCACATCGAGCAAGCCTCGACCTAGCTGCACGTCCCCCCTAGAGATGTTCTCCTATTTCATGGATGGATACACCTATGCTTCACCCACTCCTTGACTCGGATTCCATCATTTTTTCACACCCAGAGGGACCCCCAAGAATGGCCTGGATACTACGCCCAAGGGCTCTCCTACCGATACTGGCCAACGCCCCCGAGGGTTTTCAAGCAACAAGTCGATACAAGTCCCGGGTTGCGAATTTTGTCGACGGTCGACGCTCATTTGATTGCCCCAATATCAGGTCACCATCGGGACACTGTGTTTGAAACATGGTCAGTAGTGTCCTGAATCTTCGGGTCCACCCCGAGATGTCCCAAACATCGAGTGCAGTGATTTGTTCTACCACATCCTGAAGTGAC
Organism: Viscum album; assembly: GCA_963277665.1. Classification (NCBI taxonomy): domain Eukaryota; kingdom Viridiplantae; phylum Streptophyta; class Magnoliopsida; order Santalales; family Viscaceae; genus Viscum; species Viscum album. The sequence continues at coordinate 15,250 of CAUJRU010003172.1, forward strand.
AAACTTCCCTCTGGGTGGTGCTAGCGGTCGGGCCCACGACCCTAATTCTCTTATAAGGAATGTACGGCGTGGTGTAGGATTAAGTCCCCTTTCACGTCAGGTTACATAACATGCCATACACACCCCCGGATTAGATACAGTTCTCTCTTTCCCCGTCCTTAGGTAAGACGCTAAACTGCAAACCAGTCAGGCCTTCCTGACTGATGCCTAACCTTAGGACCCTTAGCCTTCTCGAGCCCCTTCGCCCAACTTCTTACCCGGGGTGTACGGTGTGGTGTGGGACTATGTCCTCGTTCAAATTGGGATCATTTACCATGTCGTACACTTTCCCTCACGAGGCCCAGCCTCCGGCCCCTTGGCCTTTTTGGGCCCCAGCCCAAGTCCTTTCTTATAGGAGTGTATGGTGTGGTGTGAGATTATTTCCCCATTCACGTCGGTTTATTCTCCGTAGCGTACACCTCCCTTGTTTCGGGGTATATTACTCCCCTCCTCATCTCGTATGACGTTAAACTACATCTAGAGGACTATGTGTGGCTTGATTCCCATCCTCATGGGATACGTAGGACCACCTGAATGTCTATGATTCGGGTTCAGCCCCATATTTCGGGAATATTCATCCCACCTTGGCCCCTTGGTCTACCCTTTCTCCATGAGAGGATTATATGGTGTGGTGTGGGATTATGTCCTCATTAACGTCGGTCTCGTAATGACCACGCCATGTACCTCTCCCTCCTGAGCAGCTTCGTTGACCCCTTTTCGGCGGTTCACCAATGTGCCCAAGGGGACTCTGGTTTATTACCTGGAATGCCAAGCTTTACTCGGACACGTCCGCACCCGCTTTCCAGGCTTTGTGTATCCCTGCATTAGGGATTCCATTATCTTTCACACCTAGAGGGACCCCCAAGAACGGCCTGGATACTATGCCCAAGGGCTCTCCTACCGATACGGGCCAGCGCCCCTGAGGGTTTTCAAACAACAAATCGATAAAATCCCGCATTGCGAATATGGTCAGCGATCGATATTAGTTTGTTGTTCCCAAATTAGGCTAACACGATATGGACGCTGCGTTTCCACTATGGTAAACAGTTTTCCTCTATCACCATGCAAACCCATTAAGCCCAAAATGTCGGGTACACGATTCATACCCTTCATCACTTCATCGTCTCCAAGTGGAGTCTCAGAACTCTTATTACTATTCCTCCGTACACGTATGCACGTTGGGGGAACAATCCGTGTCAAAGGTGTCCTTAGGGGCTCTCTGTCGACTCCCCTTTGATGGACGCCCCAAGTATTGCGATGAGGATTCCCCCCCTTGTTTCCCACACTGATTTAACTCACGTGGACTTAGGGATCGGGATGACATCTGCGCTTACTTGGAAAGTTGTCACCGTTTATGGTCTGATCTCTAAGACCATAAACTAAGATCCATATAGAACTACATTCAGCTTGATTCCCATCCTCATGGGATAGGTAGGACCGCCCGGACACCTTTTCATTAGGTCCAGCCCATTTAGGGAGCTAGTCTCCCCCCCCCCCCTTTCACCTCTTACCTCTGTATAGGCCCCTCGGCCTGAGGTCTCCCTCTCGGAGTGGCGTACAGTGTGATGTGGGATCATGTCTCCATCAATTGTGTTTCATGGCACTGTGCACATTCCCCGCCTAGCATCGCCTATTCTATGTCTGCACTGCATGACGTTAAAATGCACGCTTGGTCCTATCACACAACCTGAACTGGGACATTGTCGTCCTGGACGCAAGAAAAAAAACGGCACTGCATTGTGATGAACTTGTTGTAGAGTACATCACGTTGGGAATTGGTCACATGCCATGCCATTTGTCAATGCCTATCACGGCTTGATTCATGTGGTGACACCACGGCCTACTACTCTAGGCCTGTCGCTTAACAAAAAAACCACTCACCTTAAAGGGAAAACAAGATTTATCAAATTCCGCTTCTTTTAGTGCAAGGGCCTCGCCCGCACTCCCCTTTTCCTCTGGCACTGGTATCTTACCATGTCACCTTTCATAACTATGTATGGCTTGATTCTCATCCTCGTGAGATACGTAGGAGCACCCGGGCACTTCCCCATGGTCCCAGCCTAACCTTTGTGTTCGGTCCCTCGACTCGAGCATTTCTTCAAAGAACGCATGGTATGTAGAGACTATGTCCTCATTCACGTTGGGTTTTGTTTCCATGTGTCCCCTTCTCCCTTTACCCATTTATGGTATGAGCTGTAAGACCATAAACTAAGATCCATCAAGAACTACGTGAGGCTTGATTCTAGTCCTTAAGAGATACGTAGGAGCGCTCGGGCACTTCCCCACGGGCCCAGCCTAACTTTCGCTTTCAGTCCCTTGACCAAAAACCTCTCCCAAGGAGGTCGTGCGGTGTGATATGGGATTGTGTCCTCATTCGTGTCGGGTTGTTCACCGCACCGCACACACCCCCTATTCCCATTCACTCCAGGTGTTTGAGTTACACCACCATGTGCCTCTTATGTTTCCTCCCTCTATCTAATACGTCTCATTGTCATATTCAGATGTGTTTTGACAAAGCCCGAAGTGTGGAATTTTCATGGGGACATTCCCATCATCCCATGACCAAGCTTCGTGAGCTCGCTATTTGGATCCTCATCCTCTTCCACATCAAAAAGGACCCTTGGACGACATGGATACTAGGCTTAAGGGTGCTCCATAGATGCTGGACCTAAGGGCCCTCCAATCGTTTCGGTCCAACGTCCCTAAGGATCTATGGAAACATTTGCGACATGGTCCCATGTTTCGAACATGGTCAGAGGTCAACCCTAATTTGTTTGTCTCCATTCTAGGCTAATGTGATATGGACGCTGCGTTTCCACCATGGTTAACAGTTACCCTCTATCGTCACACCACTGTCATTGTGATCCCAATCTCAAGCGTCACGATTCACAAATTTCCACTTCCTCATGTTCAAGTGGGATTCCAACATATTCGGCTCTATCTCTTCACGCATCTAAGTGCGCCACATGGGCGTGTTAGTATCATGGGGCTAGTATTCACCAAGCATATTTCCACCCTAACTTGCCCTTTTCTGTGTCGGGAAAGCCCCACCACTACTTGTTTCCCACACCGAGCATGACTCACGTGGCCTTAGTAGTTTTGGTAGGATGTGTACCAATACAGCCGGGCTTATTCCGTCATCCTGCATGATGTTAAACTACAATCCCAGAACTACATATGGCTTGATTCCCATCCACATGGGATATGTAGAGACACCATGGTATTTTTCCTAGGGTCCAGCCCATAGAAATCATTAATCCCATGCTTCCCCTTTCCGGCCCCCTGGTCGGACCCCTCACTAGAGAGGCCCTGTCCCAAAGAAGGAAGGATCCATGACCAATCCAACACGCCCATCTGGCATACTCCCACCATGGTGGTGTAACTACCTAAGTGTTGGATTCTGTTCGGACAAACCATCACTCCATATTCCACGCTTTGTGTGCCCCTTATTCGGACCCTCATCCCCTTTCATGTCTGACGGCACCCCCTAACGGCCTGGTCTCATGCGCATCGGCTCACCTACCATCCTGGGCCAATGTTCCGGAAGACTGGTCATGTTTGGAAGGACCCCCTAACAGTATGGATGTTCGACCTATGGCCCACCAACTGTCATGGGTCAATGTCCCGAAATATTGACCAACAATATTTGTGATATGGTCCCGTGTGTCGAACATGGTCAACGGTTGACCCTCATTTTTTTCCCCATTACAGGCTAACGTAGTAAGGATACCAATTCTCCTCCATGGTTAACGGTTTTCCTCTATTTTCACATCATCCCCACAGTGCTCCGAATCTTGTGCATCGTAATTCACACGTCCCATTTCCTTCTGTTCAGACTGATTCCAGTGCCCCTGGTGTTGCACCGTTCGTGCATGTGGGCACGATGAAGAAATGGTAATTCAGCTGTTTTGAGAAGTTCCTTCTCTGGTCAAGCCTCTCCCATATTTCAGAAATCCGGACTGGTAATCCAAATCCCAGATGCCCTGAGCATGGTCTCCACTCCTATGTTAGGCGGGACGAGAAGGCAACTATCTCTAGTTTCTCACATCAGGCTTGACCCACATGGGCTTGGGGAATTATCACTGAACTTCCCCCAAACATTTTAGGGATGTAACGAGGCGATTCAAACAGTGGAAATCATGCGTGCTATGGCATTCAAAACAAAGAAGGAAGAAATTGAAGCGCGAAAGTGCCAATAAAAAGTTTTTAGTTCATTATAGTACCTGGGGGGTAGACTCCCCCCATGGATGGGTTGACCCCATAAAAAGAGTGTTGCAGCTCCGCCACCCTTCGGCTTGTGGCGTCCAAGGCTTGCTGCCACTGACTCAGCTCCTGCTCCTCAGCAGCGGCGGCGGGGCGCATTTCATCAGCCTTTTCTCCGAACCTCTCTACCCCAGCCTGAATGGTAGCTATCTTTCCAGAAGCCTACCTCATATGATCCTCTGCCTCTGCTAGCTGGGTCTTCAACCGTGAGATCAGCTCAGATTTAGCATTAAGAGAGGTTGAGTGCTCATCCGCCCAGGTCTGTAGCTGTTGAACCTCACTTTCGGCCTCCTGGAGCTTCTTGATGTTAGTCTCCTTCCTCCACTGGCAGCCCACGCTGAGTCCAAGATCATGATCCCGATTCTTCTCGGCCATAAGATCTTGGAAGAGCGCATGAGGATGTTGGGAATCCACGCCCCCAGCGCACAGTTTGCGCAACCGCGAGAGGAGTCTGTCCATTTTAGCCATCCATAACGCTTGGGGGTGTCCTTGATGAAGCGCGTGATTAGCTTCCACGACCGGCATCAGACTATGCTACTGTCCTCCTTGTCGGAGGCCGTTTCTTCCTAGTCTACGCGATTGGCAGGCTCGTACACATGATATGCCTGCAGGAAGTCCTCGGCAGGATCTACATCTGGCGTTGAATCTGGCGCGACATCTGGCACCAAAGCAGGCACGACAGGAGTGGGACTGGCCGATCGATCCTCTTCGTCGGAGTCCACCTCAATGACCTCAGGCACAACCCTATTGGTCACCCCACTAGTGATGATGTGTGTTTCAGCTCAGGGATATGGGGGGACTATCGCCACCATCACTGGCATGCCCCTAGGAGGGACGCCACCAGATATCCCGACTAGTCTTACCGCAGCAGCCCACGCCAGTTCGAGAACTGTACGACATAGAGGGACATAAACGTTAGTTGGCATAGTCTACATATGATGACAAGGAAACCAGTAGAGGAAACTTACGGAGATCGACCTCCTGGTGTTGCTCTTGTACCGATACTGACGGGACCCCGAGGCGAGGCCCTCCGTATACTATTGGAAGGTCTGGAGATTCCAGAGAAGCCACCTCGGGTGCCCTGGTCCCACCAGATGTGGAACCGGACGTAGCCATAAGCGCGGGTTCTGAAGTTCCTGCATCATCACCCACCGAGGGGAAAGAACGAGGAATGCGTACAAGTTCCTCCTGCATGGCTCAAACATCGGTGAGAAGTCCATAATGGCCCAAGAACGGACCATAAAGAAAGAAGTTCGGAATGCTACCTCGAGAGCCTCTGCGAAGTAGTCAGAATCTGAGCCTTGATCTCCGACCTCGCCCTCCTCCAACGAGCTCCCTCCTCCAGCCTCATCCTCCTGAGAGGAGTCCTATGATTCTTCCAGCAGGGGGAAGCGCTCCCTTATATCGGCGGCCGATAACTGTGGGGGGACCGTTCGATTCAGTAGTACCCTCACCCGGTCTGTCATTGGGTGAAAGACACCACTGGAGTGAATGTAATCCTCCAGCTCATCCATGTATTGCTCTGCCTCCGCCAGAGACGCCATGAAACCAGCCCGGACTGGGCCTATTCCTGGTAACTCCATCCGGAGGTGATTCAAGTGCGCCCACATCTCAGGTGGGCTGAGGAATTTCCGGTTGACATCCCAAATTTCCAAGGCTTCCGGGAAGACGGAATCATCTGCCATGTCAATATGACGCATCCGCTTCCCCGGAGCCTGAGTGGATATCCTACGAAATACCCTTGGTGGCCGCCCCTCCGGATGGCCCTGCTCTTCCGGAATCACCAGATCCGCTGATGCTGCCACACCCTCGGCCGGTGAGGGTCTCGCCGCCATGGCAGCCCCGCCACCGCGAGAGGCCCTAGCTACCCTCCGACCCCGACCTCAGGATAGAGGAGGCCCACCATCACCAATACGAATAGTTGGCTGCTTCAGCTTCTCCCCTGGGTAAGCAGCCTCCCAACTAATGGCATACTCCTTCACCAATCTGAAATCGGCGGTGCATGGAGGCAATTTAATTCGCATCTTACCATCATCCCATGTGAACATGAGCCACAGCTGCCTCATCACACACAGGTGATCCTCGTGACGCACATCCCAGTAGACATGCGGGGTCATCCACTAGAGGCACCGGAACTGCCTCGCAAACCGATGCGGGGTGTACGGTTCGCAGAGTGGCTCATGATCCACTCGTTCCACCAAAACTCTGCCTCGAAAGGCCAGGAGGTAAGCCCGGTGCTCTTCCGTTCCCCTCCCGTCATCAGTAAGTATCCCTGTGGGCAATGAGATGGGGTGGAAATTAAACTCATCCGCCCTCCACACCCGATTCAGCACCATCGGCATAGTTAGTTTTAACAGGAATCTCCCGACCGCATTCAGGATGGAGGGGTAGAAGTTTGCTCCCGGCGGCGAAATAGGGTTTGGGTACTCATAGATCTCCCTGATGTGCGCCTCAATTCATCCATATAGGAGGTGGAAGGGCCTGCATATCCTTGGTGGTTTCTTGCCCTCGCTAATGTGCCGCAGAATTCTGTATTGCTTGGCGAGCATTGGAATCCCCAGATTGACCTTCTATCCCATGGCCAACATGGATGCCGTAATAAACGAGCTAGGCCGCACCCCCATGCTTGTATCCCTCACTGGTAGGATCCAACAGCAGATAAGAGCCGTGATGAACGCCCCCATCCTGACTATCGGTTGTTTTTCAGTGCTGACATTGAAACCCCAAGTCTTCCATTGGGTGTACTCCAAGACCCGCCAATACAAGTTCTCCTTACCCCATTGGGCCACCCTCGGACAAGTTCAAGGCCTTGGAGGGAACTCTCGATTCTCTGGGAAATTCAGGAAACACTTTAACCACTTCTTAAAGTGGAAATCTCTCACTACCTCCTTATCCTCTCCTGGAATGAGTGCCATTAGCACTGATGCCAGTCGCGGCATTTGCTCTGTATCCTCCCATGCGCTCATGATGGGGGGGAACTCATCATACATGGCCCCCAAGATCGGAACCCCAGAAATCCGGTGGACATCCCACAGGCTGATGCCCACCTCCCCGTAGTGCAGGTGAAAGGTATTGGTCCTAGACGACCATCTGCTCAACAATTCTGGCATCAGTTGTTTCGGTTAGTAAATGTGGAATTGGGAGGCCCATGCTGCCTCATATAACCCCACTCTCCTCAGCTCGGCCCCAAACTCCTCGCATGAGGCGCCTACCCAGTAGGCCCAAGCCCAGTCATCAGTAAAGTTGCCGCCCTGGCGCAGGTCCCACTCATCGGACCACCCTTTCTTTGAATCCTTCAAAGAAGCCTTCAGCATGGTACGGTAGAAAGGAGGGGACGTCTTTGGTTATAGTGGCTTCCCGTCAATATTGTTCACATGGTTGTAGAGACAGTCGATGGTGACATGTGTGAAGTCCTCCCGCGCATGACCATCATCCGCCCTGAACCATTGGTGCTGACATGGCGTGCTCTTAAACTAGCAAGTTGGTTTGTCCCTACTCGCCTCAGGGATGAAGATGTCATCCCTGAACCTGAAGATGTACAATGGAAGCTTCTTACACTACGGATAACTCTTCTGATCCTCTGATAGCAGATCTATCAAAGAAACGTGGTCCGAGTGGCTTTGGACCATCTCCCCAAGGCCCGGACAGTTGTTCAACGCATCCCAACAGGCGGCATCTACAAAAACCCCCAATGCAGCTTCTCGATGAGCCATTTCAGTTTCGACACACAGAAAAGAATTTTTTCAGAACGGATCGCGAAGCTGGATCGTGAAGACGGCGCGCGAAGGTCGGTCGTGAGCCCAAGACGTAGAGTCTGACCTAGGCCGGCAAACAGGAATTTGCTTGGCGCGGTCGCGGAGTCGGAGACCCACGGTTCACCACGAATCTTGATTCACGGAGAGCAGGCACGGAGTACGTGGAGCTTCGCGAAATCGAGTGCACAAAAGGACAAGAAATCTCATGAAGACAAAAGTGGTCGGCCCCCTATTTATTGGTGGCGACCCCGGAGCTTCACGGCGTGCCTCGCCCGCGCGGAGCATTGCAGCGCGTCAGGATCCTGTGGCCCCGGTCCGCATCGTGGGCCCCCTTCGCGAAGTCGATTCGTGAACCGCCGACAATTTTGGTGAGTTTCCATTAGACTTCGACCCTTCACCCTCGGCGGCTCCAAGTATGAGGGGGGGCATTTGTTGGAGCCATAGTATTGCACGAAAGGAAGGGACGAAAAAGATGCCCCACACACTGCCTCGCAAAGCTCCGACGCAAAGCGCCCCCCGAGCATCGCGGCCCCGCGAAGCCACGGAGGCGGTACCTCTCCGCGAACGGCCTGACGTTTCCGAGCATCGCGGCCCCGCGAAGCAACGGAGGTGGTACCTCTCCACGAACGGCCTGACATTCGCGAGCGCGCCACGAAGCAACGGAGGTGATACCTCTCCGCAAACGGCCTGACGTTCGCACGCCCATCGCGAAGCAACGGAGGCAGTACCTCTCCGCGAACGGCCTGACGTTCGCGAGCCCTCTACGAAGCAACTGCCGCCCTTTCGCATCGTGTGAGTTCTGCTTCACGGTGCCCCTTGCCTACAAATACTGGGCTACCCCTGAGTCCAGGGGACGAAAAATCTGACCTTTCGGCTTCTCCTCTCTTGAATCACAAAGCACCCTTTTCCCCCGTGAATCATGAGCTCTGCGAGGTACTTCTACTTCGGGTGACGCCTTCGCTTTGTCTCATTTTGAGCCCCTCTTCCGAGAGGGATGCCCTTCACGAAGATCAAGGGCATTCGCGAAGGTGGGGGATTCCCAAGGGAACCTGGGAAGCCACGGAGCGTTTATGCTTCGCGAAACACCCCTCATGTATTAGTGATCCTCATGCTAAGGCAGGATCGCTACACATCGTGAAGAACACTGCTTCGCAGCACCCTGCTTCGCGAGGCACCTCCTCTTCGCAAGGCAGTGCTCCGTGAATACTGTTCTACTTCGCAAAACACTCTCCACTCACACCTCTGCCTCATGCTAAGGCCAAGGAACTCTACTTCGCAAAGTACACTCCTTTTCTTGGAAATTACTCTTCCCGCGCGACCCTTCAGGTATGCGCGATGTGATTTCAAATTCCCACAGACAACACCACTCGTAGCGTTGCTTCGCCTAATGCTTCTTCGCATAGGCACGCTAATGGCTATTGCTTCTCCACATAGCCACGCTAATGCGGACCCCTCGACGGTTCGCTCTACAACCCCCCTTGACCACGGCCTTAGTGGTACCTTCCCTCCCCCAAGGAGAAAGGCTACCAGTTATGTAATCCCTAGGGGTGTGGAGTGAACCCACCTCGTCCGAGATGTAGGACGTTAAACTGCCAAGCACCTCGTCCTCAACACATGATGTTAAACTATGATCCGGCCCTGTGCTTTGCACACAGGGTCCCCCCATCTCGGACATTTTTTACGCCACCCATCTCCATAGAGACGAGGTCACCCCCTCCACAAGGGATGATATCCTCCTTCTCGGAGTAGCGTATGTCCATGGGAGAAGGGAAACCACCTTGGTTTAAGCCCCTATCCCCTCTTGTGGAAGGCTGAACCCCTGCATCTCCATACTTCCCCACTACCAAGGTCAGTGGAGGGCATGATAGGGAACGAGGAACCTCCCCTCATTGGTCCCAAATCCCTCTCTCTCCGCGCTTTGCCGCACTTCGAACCTCCATCCTGGAGTAAGTCCCAGCACCATGGGCCACCTAACGTGTAATCCCCTCTTCGATTCTCACGGATGCACCCTTCGCGGCGTGATCTTCACGTCCTTGCTGACTCTTGTTTCTCACACCGAGCATGACTCGTGTGGGATTTGAGTTAGCATTGTCCGTGACAATACCCTCGTCCAGCATGACGTTAAACTGCATACCCTCATCCAGCATGACATTAAACTGCATACCCTCGTCTAGCATGACGTTAAACTGCATACCCTCGTCCAACATGACGTTGAACTATATGCCCTCATCCCGCATGACGTTAAACTGCATCCCAGTCCAACGGCAAACCGTTGTGACCCCTTTGAACTACGTGGACTTTGATCCATGTCAAGACATGGTACGTAGGAAGCCTCCCTGAGGTTCAAGCCCACCACCCAGTGGACCCTCGTGTCTACATTCATGTCGGTTCGCCGATGAAACCTATTTGAACTACGTAGACTTTGATCCATGTCAAGGCATGGTACGTAGGAAGCCTCCCTGAGGTTCAAGCCCATCTCCCATCGGAACAAGGTCCCTCATTCACGTCGGTTCACTGACTCCCACCACAAGTGGACCCCCGGGGTCACCTTCACGTCGGTTCGCCGACGAAGCCCCCCCCCCCCCCTCCGAAATACGAGGACTTTGATCCATTTCAAGGAATGGTACGTAGGAAGCCTCCTTGAGGTTCAAGCCCATCTCCCATCGGACCAAGGTCCTTTCCTCACGTCGGTTCACCGACACCCGCACCATTTTGTACTACGCGGTCTTTGATTCATGTCAAGGCATGGTACTTAGGAATCCTCCACGAGGTTCAAGCCCACCGCCCATCGTTTATTCACGTCAGGGTTCACTCTCGTCCCGCAAGACGTTAAACTGCATCCTAGTCCAATGGCAAACCATTGTGACCAACCTGAACTACGTGGTATTTGATCCGTGCTAAGGCATGGTACGTAAGAATCCTCCAAGAGGCCCAAGCCCACCACCACTAGGACCCCCCTGTTCCTCCTCATTCACGTCGGCCTTCCGGCGTCCAACCTAAACTACGTGGTCTTTGATCCATGACAAGGCATGGTACGTAGGAATCCTACCAGAGGTTCAAGCCCACCACCTGTTTGTCCCTCTGACCTTCTTCACGTCAGGTCACCAGCACCTGGGTGGCCTAGTGTGTAAGCCCCACACCATCCGGACCAAGGTCCTCACTCACGTCAGTTCGCTGACGACATCCATCGGGCCAAGGTACACCTTCACGTCGGTTCACCGGTGCCATCCCGAACTACATGGACTTTGATTCCCTACCATAGGGATACGTAGGAGTCCTCTTAGAGGCTCAATCCCAACTTCATTGTCACCCCTGCGATGGTCCCACCTCATTCCCCCTCCACTTCATTCAACTCTCTATCACCCATCCTGATTCTCACCCGGACTTCCATATCCCAGCAAGATCATACCATTCTGCACCTCTTCACAGCTGCCCATGGGCTGGTCCCGGTATCAGCCCCCCTTTAAGGGAAATCCCTCAATCCGATCCATTCTAGCTAATGCTCTGATCAGGCTGATCTATCTCCGCTAGACGTTAAACTTGTGGCATACCCCGTGTTAAACACAGGAAGCTGAGGAAAATCTTAGATATATGTCTATGGAATATAATTACCCGTGCTCGATGTGGGATGCCTCAGGCTTCCACGCCCTCGAGAAGCCCTATGACCAGGGATAATAGACAAACATGCCAGTTCCCCAGAATCCAGACACGCTACTGATGCCTCGACATGACTACTCCCCCGACTGAGGGTTTCTTCCCGGACCAGACCCTTTAGAATGTCCCGACAGAAGCAGTGTAATTAACTGGCATCCATGGATACATGACACTGGGAAGAGTTTCACGAACAACGTATTAAATATATAAGGGAGACCTGGACTAGGTGACGAGTTCCGGGGAGGAATCCACGGAAGGAAGAACTGACATCCCATCATCCTGTTTCGATCATGGAGAAAATGTCCCTGAATAAGGAACAGATGTCGCCCGCCTTTGGAAAGCGGGAATGTGGGGCAACAGCAGCGCGTCCTCCACAGACGGATGTGCGCGCCCCAGCGAAAGCGTCGGAATTAGAAATGGTGAACCCAACATGAAATTCTTCTCCTCAATGTGGATATTAGTATCGTTTGAGACACCAGTAGATTGACGTGTCACCGGATCCAGATATCCGGCACCGGGTCCCGCCAAGCAAATGGTAGTCCTGGCGTGAAACTCATCAGAAGTTGGGGCAGTGTAATGTAGGGCACTCCATTCTGCAACGTGTCGGCATGGATCCTTCTTATAGATGTAGAGAATGGAAGGACTCTGGGGCACTGGTTGTCCATCCTTTTCCTCGCAGTGCTGATGAGTTGATCTCTCTGTTTCCCAGGAACAAGGTTTCTGCCATGGAGACATGATCACCGCCCTCTCGCCTATGCAGGGGTAGGGGAAACACCGGCATAGCCACCCCGTATGCCTCCGCTACCACCACGACGGCCTCTACATCTGTGAATACGGGGCGCCCACGTCCCCTCTCCCCGTCAGAGATCATCCAACGAAGGGTGATCAATAACCTTGTACGCAGGTACGAGGGGGAAGGGGTCATCCCGACTCGGGATATGGCCCGCCTAGACCTTGAGGCATCCAAGCCCCGCCGTCAATGCCGCCCTAACAGGCCGTGCAGGGAGCCCTTGCTCCCCACCCCAACGTTCAATCATTTCGAGAGCCTATCCCCGGAACACCTCGACGACTCCTCGCTTTATGCTGATGAGACGGGTGACGTCCGGCTTGGCCCGCTCAGAGTCCCAATCCAAGGGCTCCAGGAAAGGGCTCCCATTCGGCCGTGTTAGCACCGCCGTCTGGCTTTGTAGGAGGAGCAGGCAGGCCATGCCCCTGCACCACCTGCGCCAGCTTGTCTGACCTGACGTCAGCGTCGGGCCCGGGCTGAGGACGCTCACACAGATACGTCGACGTTAACAACTACCATGGCCCAAGCCACCGCTGATGCACATCATGGAGTTCCTACATAAATTGAGCAGGGGAACTCCTTCACCCGACCAGGATCAAGGCCTCATCCACCCCATGGGCAGGCTGGTTTGACTCTCGGGGTCGCAGGCCCGGGCGATGACTACCGTGAACCAATACGCGGTAACGTCACTCCATACATAGGTCTTCTCCGTACCACCATTCCACAGAGCGTGGGTTTTCCCTGCTCCGAAGCTCTTCACGGAGGTACGCCTCGTGCTACCCCCATTTCGAAGGAAAACCCTCCCCACGGCGGTGACGCTCGGCGCGGAAACCTCTCTCGCGCCCACTATATAGGGTATGGAGTCCATCCTCCTGCCCCCGACTGCCGATCTGAAGGCACTATACATCCAGTCCTTCTCCAACGTGGGGGTCCTCCCTACGTCCTCTCTACAACTGGAGAAGGTCCTCCTCACCCTAGTAACTTGGAGAGTGAAGGTCAGCCTCGCTCTGCCCGCACCATCCATGGAGGTCCTCCCCATGTACCCTTCGACATTTTCCCTGGTGCCCCTCGCACCCCGGCCACCTCGAGCGGGGGCCCTCCCCACCACGACGCCATCACCGCCCCAATACTACCTGTTGAGAATCAACCCTGTCCTGAAGAGCCACCCCAGGGTAGAAGAGCGGGTCGTCGCCGCCACAGGAAGAATCCTGGGTGGAAGCGGGTGGAGATCAAACCGGCTCGTTTCTCGGATTCTGAGGCAGAATGCGACTCAGCGATGGAACCTTCTCCCCGCTCCTCCGCATCACGGACTGGAGCAGGAACAAGGCACGTCTGCCTCATTCTCCCGGATTGCGAGGTCCACCAAATTCCCACCTCTCTCCGCAGGTACATCCAGGAGGAGGAAATCATGGAAATTCTGCAGGTCCCGACCGTGTAATCACCACCATTGTCACTAGAAGCACCCTCTACCTCTACCAGAGATCACGAAGAGCTATTTTGGGGACCAACGGTGGTAGAGAAACGACATGGCCTATCATCGGCAGCCACGACTCCTATTCCGGAAGGTGTGGTTATCAGCCCATCGTATCGTGATATCGTGGTCAGGTCACCTCACTCATCAGAGGATGGCCCTGAATTCGGTGGCCAGTCAACTCATTCGTCGTATTCTCCGCCGCCGAGTTTACAGTCCCAGAGGTCCACCTCAGTACCGCTACCGGTCCCTCAGCCGCCCCCGGTTGACGAGTGGGGTAGTACAGGGCCAGACCCCGAGTCCGAACCCAAGAGCTTCAGGAGCATTCTCGCAGTGGATCACTTCCCGGAGAAGTTCTGGCCGACGGTGGCGCCGAACTTTCACCCACCAGAGTCCCTTACCCTAGGAGAAGTGGGGTGCTTTTGCCGAACCCTATGGGTGACACACTTCCACTTTCGTTACGAGCATGTGATGTACCCCAGAAGTCAAGAGAACTTTGAATAAATCGGCGAGCAATGTCACTTGATCTATTTGGCCACACTCCTTGTGCCCCAGCACCCTGAGTCACCAGGACGTACGAGCGCCATTCAACGGAAATGTGTTTAGAGTTTCAAAGTACTCTGCAGAGTCATCAGGGAAGCTACCCCCCATGTGCAAGTCCGTGGATGGGGACACTATGTCGCTCTCGTCTTCGACCCTATCCGATGGCAGCCCGATTTGTTATGCGACATTGAGGACATGCCCTCGAGAGGTGTCGCGGTCCACATGGTTGAAGGAGTGGACAAGGAAGACGATCATGAATTTCCTGATGGAGACTTACCCCCCGAGGGCGTATTGCCACTGCTGGACCCATCAGGGAGGGTTACCCATCAGCAGAGGAACCTTCTAGGCCTCCCTGTACCCACCGAGTCGCTGGTACTCAGTCGAAATGCCTGTAAGGGTAAGGATCACGTCAGAACTGTCAAGAACTCTGACCTGTCTGCCTCTATAGAGAAAACGGACGAAGATCCTGAGAAGGCCATGTTACGCCAGCATCTTGCTGAGTAGAAGAGGCTGGTTAACAAACTCTTGGCTGAGCGTGCTGCAGAGCGGCGAGCCGACTATGGTAATCCCAAGCCGGGGCAGTAGGGGCAGGAACAATTTCCCCTCTGGTGAGATACCTCCGGCCAACCCTGATCATGCTACTTCCACAGACAGGGTAGAATCCGGAACATATGGCAAGAGGGCGTGATATGTCTCGCCAAACCCTCCTGAACGACGGGGCAATCTGAAGAATCTGGTCCGGGTTCCCCCAGTCGCCCCACAGGCCGTTTCGCCAGTCGATCCACGAACCACTGAAGCCATATACTAGGTTGAAGAACCTGGAAATGCACTTATGATTAGGGATCCCCATCAAGACAGGGACCCCCACCCGGATGATCTTATAGTGGCACTCGTAGCCCACCTCGAAATGCTGGAAACGCGGCAGGTGGTGGTCCCACCGGATGGCAAGCCATATCCCACGTGGGTGGATGATATGCCCGCACTCCCAGATTTTGGGAACCCCACTTTCTCACCCTTCAACGGGACAGGGGACCTGCCGCAGCACTTGGCTCATTTTTCTTCCTGGTGTGGCCCTATGCTGGGGACGCCGGCCCAGCAAGAAGCCGCCAAGCTCCGATGTTTCGTGCAGACATTGGAAGGTCCCTCATTTGTCTGGTACATCTAGCTCCCTATTGGATTGGTGACCGGTTGGGAGGATCCCCGCCGGTAGTTCCTATACTAGTTCAGCTCCACCAAGCGGAAGACCAGCATTGCAGACCTCTTCAAGTGCAAGCAAAGGCCTGATGAGCGAGTCGTAGATTTCATCGCTTGGTGGAAGGGACTTACATACTACCTCGATATGCCCCTGACTCAGGATAAATTACTAACGATGTGTGTAGGGAACGTTAAAACGGAGTTGGTTCCCTCCCTGATTACCCATAACTACCCTGGAGGGTTCCGAGATTTCTCAGATAAGGCATAGCGCCTTGATGAGGCTCTACAAAAGGCTAGTCAAGCACGTTTGTTTCCCCCTATGATCCCAGCCAGGAGGACTGCCAGAGCTGAACCCGCCACGGTGGCCCAAATAGAAGCCCCTGGGAAGATGGAATTACTGCAAGCGGCACCATCCCCTCAACCCTGCAGAGGTCCTCCACCTCAAGCACAGGCTCCTGCCCCGCAGCGACCTCCTCAGAATCGACAAGTTCCCCCGTGCAATGCGCCACCTCCACCTAGGTGAGACAATCAAGCGTCGCTTCCTCGGCAGGCCCCTCCGGCCCCTCATCAGGGCTAGGGCCCCATGGCCCCCTATCCGTAAATAAGGCACCAGACTTATTCGTTCAATGAAAATCAGGTCCCTGTCTACTTCCGAAGTGCTCTAGAGCAAGGGATTGTACTCCTACCCGAGTGCCGAAGGCCGGCAGAGGTGATTCTCACTGATCCCCCCAACTACTATCCTTATCACCGGATTCCGGGGCACACCCTCAAGCAATGCTATGTGTTTAAAGACTGGCTTCAAGACTAGGTCAACAAAAACATATTCAGGTTGGGCCCAGCACTAACATAAGTGGCAGGTGTCTTTGCAGGGTCAAAGATTGGTAGCAACAGCAAAGGCGAGTGGTAGTAGGTTCCCAGCCACGGGTCCCAAAAATACGATGACTAGATGGCTCAAAGAACCATCGTCCATGCCCATGGTATCATCCAGGCATGCCTGAAGTAGCCGTAACCTTCAGAAGAAGTAGCTAGTACCTCTGCATCACCTTCACAGTCGACATCTTCCCAAAAGGGCAAGCACTGACAACGCAAGAAGAAACAACGCGCTCTGCCAGTGCCGTCATCATCCCGCACTCTCGACAACTTTATGCCCCCTGAAATGGGGATTCCACCCAGAATCTTCTTGGTGGTGGATGAATCATTGAGCAACACCCAGGGGTACACTTCGATTAACACCGTGGAGCTGGTAAAGCCCTATATGACTCCCGATGAAGGGGAATTCCAGGAGAGCCTCCCCAACGTCCCCAGCCGACGTCAATGTCAGCGGAACCACAACCATTCCGGTCGTCGAGGCACTTTAGCTAGAACTTTCAACCAAGCCGTGCACGCTACTGAGACCAGACAGCAGGCTCAGTGCAAAGCTCATCACGTGCAACCCCATCTAACGCCTTCAACTCCACCTCCACTGCCTTTTGTGCTACTAGATTAGGGAGAGCTGTCTCGTTTGTATCACAGTCAGTCTTACCCGGCTACAGGCCAGTCTCCGTTGTCCGATCCTATTCCGGCGACTACTCTCTAGGCTTCAATTAGTAGGAAGCAGGATGTACCCAGCACTAGCCAACCACTGGTTCAACCGTCAGGACCCGCTATGCCTCCAACTGCAGAATGACCTCTGGTATGTAGAGGATCGCGTTTGGCATGAAAGTATGATGTCCTGAAGCACTTGTCTGACATCCCGGCAAGGCTTTCTATCCTTGAGGCCCTTCGCCTATCATCTAAAATGTGTGAGGCACTTGACGAGGCCCTAAAGATCCCCCTCCAGTTTGAGATAGAGGTAGCAGCTGTAGAAGCCTTCCATGCTGAGGCAATTGAGAACACTGAATGTCGGGCATTTATCTCGTTCTCCGGTGAAGATGAGGACCCTCCTATACATGGGCACATTCGCCCACTATACATCACTGGCCACTTCAATGGTGTGGAAGTCCGCTGCTGCCTCATTGACACAGGTTCCGGAATCAACCTAATCATGACTCAGACACTGTGAAAGCTGGGTCTGTCTAAAGGTGATTTAACTCCCTCTGACCACAGAATCCAGGGGTACGACAGGACAGAGCAAACCCCAGTCGGCAAGATCCGCCGGAAGAACCAATTCAGTGGCCTATTTTCCAGCACCACATTCATGGTCGTCTCCCAGGACACTGCCTACAACACGTTGATGGGCAGGCCATGGCTCCATCAGCACACAACAATCCCTTCGTCGTTTCACCAGTGCCTAAAATACTCACTCAACGGTCGAGTAGGCGTGCTCCAAGGAGATGCGTCTCCTTTCACCTCTTGTGAGGCCCTCTATCTGGATGGTGATTATTACAAGAGTAAGGATAAGAAAATCCTAGTAAGTGAGGATAAACCCTCTCCGGTCACAAGTGATCTCTGGGCAAGCATGGATGACGCTTACATCCTCTCGATGCACCGATTGGAGGCCACGATCCCCGACATGGGGTAATGTTTTGTTGTTTCGGGTAAGCAAGGAAGACGTGTTCCCGTGTCCAAGAGACGACGGAAAATCACCTCATACTCCTACACCAAACAGGCTCAGGTGATCTTGGAACCTCCTACCCCTGTATGGTACTGGAATGTCAAGCTTATGACAATGGAGGTATGCCATACACATCTCTTCCGCCGAGCTGGAATCAACCGACGTAGGACGACACGTCACCACTGCTTTGACGTCATCAAATGTGGCCCCTTAGGCCGAAGGCCATATGGGATAGGTTCGACTGCCTTCATTGCTATGGTCTCAATGGCAAGTGAGTCTCCTGATATGATTACCACTGCTGCCCAAGAAGGCACCAGCTTCCCCTCAGGTTTTGATCGCCCAGAAGTATCTCCCATTGCGGGAGATCCCCACACGGGTGGAGAGGAAGACCTAGAGGATGATCCCCCCACATTTGAGGAAGGCGTCTCTACCACGGTTGATGAATTGGTATAGGTGAACCTTGGTTTCAAGGCATATCTGAAACCCACATTGATCAGTGTAGCCATATCCCCCAAGGAGTGACAGCGGTACATAGATTTTCTCAATGAACACCGTGATGTGTTTGCCTGGAGTTACGGTGAGATGCCAGGACTAGATCCCCAAGTAGTCGTTCACCGTCTGGGCCTCCCGGCAAACCATCGTGGGTTTCAGCAGCCTCCCAAGAAGATGCACCCCTCTCATGGTTCTATGGTTGAGGCCAAAGTTGACAAGCTTATCAAAGACAACTTCGTTATGGAAGTCCAGTACCCCAAGTGGCTTTCCAACATTGTGCAAGTCAAGAAGAAGAATGGGCAGATCAGAGTCTGCTTCGATTTCTGTGACCTTAATCGCCACTGCCCAAAGGATGATTTCCCACTCCCGGTGACTGAGTTATTGATCAATGCCATGGCCGGGTTCCAAGCTCTCTCTTTCATGGGTGGGTATTCTAGGTACAACCAGATCAGGATGGCCCCTGAGGAAGAGGATTCCACTGCCTTCAGGGCTCCCCAAGGTACCTTTTTCTACCAGGTTATTCCCTTCGGCTTGAAAAATGCAGGTTCCACTTATCAGAGGGCCATGCATCGCATATTGAAGCCGATTTTCAGGATGCTGGTGGAATGCTACATAGATGACCTAGTGGTCAAATAATGTCAGTGTCAGGACCATCTCAAAGACCTTGAGAAGGTGTTCGGTTTCCTCCGTTCCTGTCACCTGAAGATGAACCCGTTGATGTGGGCCTTCGGGGTCACCTCTGAGAAGTTTCTTGGATTTTTTGTTAGATACAAAGGCATTGAGATCGACCCAGATAAGATCAAGGCAATCAGCCAAATGCCTCCCCCAAGAAATATTCGGGAACGTCGAGGCCTCCAAGGCCACTTAGCCTATATACGCCGATTCATCGCGAATCTGGCCGGCAAGTGTAAGCCCTTTTCCCAGCTCATGAAGAAGGGTGTCGCCTATGAATGGGAAGAGGAGTGTCGGACCGCCATCGGGGAAATCAAGCAGTATCTGCTCCAACCTCCAGTTTTGATTCCACCTGTCTCCGGAAAGCCGTTGGTCCTTTAAGTGACCGCCCTGAAATGATCCCTCGATGCACTGCTCACCCAGAAGAATAACGAAGGTACTGAGAACAGTCTCTAGTATCTCAGCCGCATGCTTCTCGATATGGAGGTCAGATACTCCCCTATCGAAAAAAGCTGCCTTGCACTCATCTTTTCTGTACAGAAGTTGCGGCATTACCTGCAGCACCATGAGGTACAATTGGTCTCCCGGGTAGACCCACTAAAGTACATCCTGAACCGCCCCATGCTGAATGGCCGACTAGCACGGTGGGTGGTGATTCTCCAGCAGTTTGATATCATGTTCGCACCTTAGAAGGCCATTAAAGGACAGGTGGTGGCAGACTTTTTAGCTGCCCATCCAACCTCTGCGGATCAATCCTTGGACCTGGATTTTCTGGAAGAGATGATCCTCTCAGCCGATCATGCCATCCCGTGTTGGAAAATGCACTTCGATGGTGCCTCCCAGAGTCCCACCGGTAGGAGGCTCAACGATCCTAAGCTCAACAGAGTACGCCTGGGTATTTTCATCATTACCCCGGCGCAAGTCGTCCCGCCATACTCATTCCTGTTGTCAGAAGGTTTTACGAACAATGAGTCAGAGTACCAGGCACTCATCACCGGCCTCGAGTTGGCCCTTGAGATCGACATGCCCCACCTACATGTGAAAGGAGATTCCGAGCTGGTAATAAAATAGGTCAATGGCGACTATGTCATCAGGATGCCAGAGATTGTACCATTGCTGGAGTACACCCTCTGCCTAATGGCTCAGTTCTCTTCTCAACCAGAGATTACCCATGTCCCACGGTCATAGGACGGTCAAGCAGACACCTTGGATGTCTTAGCCGCGTCACTCGCAGAACCCGAGCAAGATGATTTGATCATACATGTGGCACACCGAAGAGTCATTTCCCCCATCACGCAAGAGGACAATGAAGGCATGCGGGTAAGTCATCTCACCACCGGGCCCTTTACGTCATGGGTCCCGGGTTCGTCAGCCATAGTGGTTGAACCCACTCCCGACTGGAGGGCACCTTTTGTCGAGTATCTCCAAAATGGTCACCTCTCGGACGACCAGGACGAGCGCGAGCGAATCCGATGCTGCGCGCTGCAATTTACCCTCTAGAGCGGCCCTAGTCTTGAACAGATCCTTTATAAGCGGAGATTCGATGGCGTCCTCCTCTATTTCTTTCAAGGAGTAGAGATTCCTCAAGTTATGCAAGAGGTTCACGTCGGTTCCTGTGGCGCCCATCAAGCTGGACCGAAGCTGTCCCATCAAATCCAAATGTTGGGGTACTTCTGGCCCTCTATGATCCACGATTGTATCGGGTATGCCAAGATATGCCACGCGTGCCAAGTTCACGCCAACTTCCTGCATCGGCCGTCAGAGCCCCTCCACCCCACCAAGTACTCTTGGCCATTTGCAGTATGGGGACTTGATGTAGTGGGACCACACCCACCAGCAATATCTTGCCAGTGTAGATTCATCCTGACTACTACAGATTTCTTTTCCAAGTGGGTGGAGGCAGTTCCACTTAAAGAGGTCAAGGCCCGTTCCATCGTCGACTTTGTGAGCTCCAATATTATCCACCGGTTTGGGGTCCCTCATGCTGTCCTCACCGATAATGGAACTATCTTCTGTGCAGCTGAACTGAAGAAATTGTACGCCAAGTACGAAATCCGTTCGAACCATACCTCCCGCTACCACGCACAGGCAAACGGACATATCGAGGCGTTCAACAAAACCCTCTCTAACATTCTGCAGAAGATGGTTGGCCAGAACAAGAATAGATGGCCGGACAAACTCCCCAACGCCCTCTGGGCTTATCGGACGACGACTCGCAACTCTACCCAGGTGACCCCATATTCCCTGGTGTATGGGGCTGAGGCCGTCCTACCCATTGAGATCCAGCTGCCATCGTTACGCACTACAGTCTATGATCATCAGGCACCAGATGAGGTGGCCGAAATCTTTCTAGCTGAATTAGAAGCACTGGACGAGAACCGGCCTTGTGCCCTACACAATCTAGAAAGGCATCGTGATAAGATAGTGAGGGCCTTCAACAAGAAGGTTCACCACCGTTCTTTTCTATAGGGCGACCTAGTGTTGGACCTTCGAGCACCAATGATCCCCGGTAGGAAACCGTCTAATCTAGAACCCAAATGGGAAGGGCCTTATATCATCCATAAAGTTTACCCCAACGAGGCGTACTCCTTGGTGACCACGGATGGTGAGTGCGTAACTCCTCCCACCAATGCCAGGTTCCTCAAGCGGTACTTCACCTGATCATAGAGGGTCCCGCAGGACCTTAAATTACACGTTAGGGTCCCACAGGACCTTAAACTGCATGTTAGCGTCCCGCACAACCTTAAACTGCACGTTAGGGTCCCGCACGACTTTAAATTTCACGTTAGGGTCCCGCACAACCTTAACCTGCACGTTAGGGTCCAGCACGACCTTAAACTGCACGTTAGGGTCCCACACAACCTTAAACTGCACGTTAGGGTCCTGCAGGACCTTAAACTGCACGCTAGGGTCCCGCACGACCTTAAACTGCACCTTAGGGTCCCGCACGACCTTAAACTGCATGTTATGGTCCAACATGACCTTAAACTGTATGGTCTAATACGAACTTAAACTGTATGGTCCTGTATGACCTTAAACTACACCGCTGTCATGTAGGATGATAAACCGAAAAATGGTCTGAGCTCTATGACCTTAAACTAAGATCTCCCCCCGTCCTTACTGCAAGACGTTAAACTACAAGCCAGTCAGGCCTTCCTGACTAAGGCTCAGCCTCAGGCCCCTTGGCCTACTCGGGCCCCCGACCCCATCCTTACTGCAAGACATTAAACTGCAAGTCAGTCAGGCCTTCCTGACCGAGGCTCAGCCTGAGGCCCCTTGGCCTACTCGGGCCCCCGGCCCCCGTCCTTACTGCAAGATGTTAAACTACAATCCATTCAGGCCTCCTTGACCAATGCGCATCCTCGGGCCCCTTGGCCTTCATCAACTAGGACTCTCTTATAGGATTGTACGGTGTGGTGTGGGATTACATCCTCATTCACTTCGGGTTACCCACCGTACCGTACATATACCAAGTTGAGAAACATTTCTTGTCTATAACAACATCAAACTGCGCTTCAAGAACTACGTGTGGCTTGATTCCCATCATAATGGGATACGTAGGAACGCTCGGATTCCTTGTCTTGAGCACATCCCCAAGATCTTCCCTCTCACTATCCCCCCTGGGAATTGTTTCCTTGGAGGGTCCTTGCATAGCGAGGAGTAGGCTTTCTTAGCCCCGGTCATACAAGGATTATAAGGGTTGCACCATATGCCCACTCCCGTTCTTCTATCCTCCCACGTCCTCACCGTATGACGTCAAACTGCATGGTCTTCAAGAACTACGTATGGCTTGATTCCCATCCTAATGGGATACGTAGGAATGCTTGGGCATTTCTTCCATTGGCCCAGCCCAAAATCCAAAATCCTCCCCTAGGGTCAAGACATATGGTAGGGTGCACACTTTTGCCCCAACTCACATCGAGCAAGCCTCGACCAGGCTGCACGTCCCCCTAGAGATGTTCTCCTCTTTCGTGGATGGATACAGCTATGCTTCACCCACTTCTTTGACTGGGATTCCATCATTTTTCACACCCGGAGGGACCCCCAAGAACGGCCTAGATACTACGCCCAAGGGCTCTCCAATCGATATGAGACAACGCCCTCGAGGGTTTTCAAGAAACAAGTCAATACAAGTCCCGAGTTGCGAATTTTGTCAACGGTCGACGCTCATTTGATTGCCCCCATATCAGGTCACCATCAGGACGTTGTGTTTCGAACATGGTCGGTAGTGTCCTGGATCTTCAGTTCCACCCCGAGATGTCCCAAATATCGAGTGCAGTGATTCGTTCTACCCCATCCCGAAGTGACAAACTTCCCTCCGGGTGGTGCTAGCGGTCGGGCCCACATCACCGATTCTCTTATAAGGAATGTACATCGTGGTGTAGGATTACGTACTCTTTTACGTCAGGTTACTTGCCATTTCGTACACACCCCCGGATTAGATACAGTTATCTCTTACCCCGTTCTCAAGAAAGATGCTAAACTGCAAACCAGTCAGGCCTTCCTGACCGATGCCTGACCTTAGGCCCCTTGGCCTTCTCGAGCCCCTTCTCCCAACCTCTTACCCAGGGTGTACGGTGTTTTGTGGGATTATGTCCTCGTTCACATCAGGATCATGTACCATGTCGTACGCTTTCCCTCATGAGGCCCAGCCTCCGGCCCCTTGGCCTTTTTAGGCCCCGACCCAGGTCCTTTTTTATAGGAGTGTATGGTGTGTTGTGAGATAATTTCCCCATTCACATCGGTTTATTCTCCGTACCTTACACCTCCCTTTTTTGGAGGTATATTACTCCCCTCCTTGTCTCGTATGATGTTAAAATACATCTAGAGGACTACGTGTGGCTTGATTCCCATCCTCATGGGATACGTAGGACCACCTGAATGTCTAGGATTTGGGTCCAGCCCCATATTTCGGGAATCTTCATCCCACCTTGGCCCCTTGGTCTACCCTTCCTCCATGAGAGGATTATATGGTGTCGTGTGGGATTATGTCCTCGTTCACGTCGTTCTCGTAATGACCACTCCATGTACCTCTCCCTCCTGATCTACTTTGTCGACCCCTTTTCGGTGGTTCACCAACGTGCCCAAGGGGACTCTGGTTTATTACCTAGAATGCCAAGCTTTACTTGGACACGTCCGCACCCGCTTTCCAGGATTTGTGTATCCCTGCATCAGGTCTTCCATCATCTTTCACACCTGGAGGGACCCCCATGAATGGCCTAGATACTACGCCCAAGGGCTCTCCTATCGATAGGAGCCAACTCCCCCGAGGGTTTTCAAACAACAAATCGATAAAATCCCGTGTCGCAAATATGGTCAGCGATCGATGCTCGTTTGTTGTTCCCACATCAGGCTAACACGATATGGACGCTGTCTTTCCACTATGGTTAACAGTTTTCTCTATCTCCATGCCAACCCATTAAGCCCAAAATTTCGGGTTCATGATTCACACCCTTCATCACATCATCGTGTCCAAGTGGAGTCTCGGAACACTTGGTACTATTCCTCCGTGCACGTCTGCACGTTGGGGGAACAAGCCGTGTCAAAGGTGTCCTTCGGGGATCTCTTCCGACTCCCCTTTGATGGACGCCCCATGTATTGAGATGAGTATTCCCCTCCTTTTTTCCCACACCGTGTTTAACTCACATGGGCTTAGAGATCGGGTTGATGTCTACGCTTACCTGGGAAGTTGTCACCATTTATGGTCCGAGCTCTAAGACCATAAACTAAGATCCATTTAGAACTATGTTCAGCTTGATTCACATCCACATGGGATACATAGGACCGCCCGGACTCCTTGTCTTCAGGTCCAACCCATTTAGGGAGATAGTCTCCCCCCCTCTTTTCACCTCTAACCACTATATAGGCCCCTCGGCCTGAGGTCTCCCTCTCAGAGTGGCATACAGTGTGATGTGGGATCATGTCTCCATCAATTGTGTTTCATGGAACTGTGCAAATTCCCCCCAAGCATCGCCTCTGCTATGTCTACACTAAATGACGTTAAAATGCAAGCTTGTTCCTATCACACGACCCTAAACTGTGACATTATCGTCCTGGACGCACGATGAAAAACGGCACTTCATTTTGATGACCTCGTTGTAGAGGACATCACGTTGGGCATTGGTCACGTGCCATGCCATTTTTCAATGCCTATCACAGCTTGATTCTTGTGGCGACACCACGAACTACTACTCTTGGCCTATCGCTTCACAAAAAAAACCACTCACCTTAAAGGTAAAACAAGATTTATCAAATTCCGCTTCTTTTAGTGCAAGGGACACGCCCGCACTCCCCTTTTCCTCTGGCACTGGTATCTTAACATGTCACCTTTCAAAACTACGTATGGATTCATTATCATCCTCGTGAGATATGTAGGAGTGCCCGGGCACTTCCCCCCGGGCCAAGCCTAACCTTCGTGTTTGGTCCTTCGACTCGAGCATTTCCCTAGAGAACACATGGTAAGTAGGGACTATGTCCTCATTCACGTTGGGTTTTGTTTCCATGTGTCCCCTGCTCCCTTTACCCAT
This sequence comes from Viscum album, assembly GCA_963277665.1. Taxonomy (NCBI): domain Eukaryota; kingdom Viridiplantae; phylum Streptophyta; class Magnoliopsida; order Santalales; family Viscaceae; genus Viscum; species Viscum album. The sequence goes on from CAUJRU010003172.1 coordinate 41,180, forward strand.
TTATGGTCCGAGCTCTAAGACCATAAACTAAGATCCATCAATAACTACGTGAGGCTTGATTCTCATCCTTATGAGATACGTAGGAGCGCCCGGGCACTTCCCCGCGGACCAAGCCTAACATTCGCTTTCGGTCCCTTGACCAAAAACCTCTCCCAAGGAGGTCATGCGGTGTGATATGGGATTGTGTCTTCATTCATTTCAGGTTGTTCACCGCACCGCACACACCCCCTATTCCCATTCATGCCAGGTGTTTGAGTTACTCCACCATGTGCCTCTTATGTTTCCTCCCTCTATCTAATACATCTCATTGTCGTATTCAGATGTGTTTTGATAAAGCCCGAAGTGTGGAATTTTCATGGGGACATTCCCTTCATCCCATGACCAAGCTTCGTGAGCTCGCTATTTGGATCCGCATCCTCTCCCACATCCAAATGGGCCCTCGAACGACATGGATACTAGGCTTAAGGGCGCTCCATAGATGCTGGACCTAAGGGCCCTCCAATCGTTTCGGGCCAACGTCCCTAAGGATCTTTGGAAACATTTGCGTCATGGTCTCGTGTTTCGAACATGGTTAGCGGTCAACCCTCATTTGTTTGTCCCCATTCTATTCTAACGTGATATGGACGCTGTGTTTCCACCATGGTTAACAGTTACCCTCTATCGTCACACCACCGTCATTGTGATCCCAATCTCGAGCGTCATGATTCACACATTTCCACGTCCTCATGTTCAAGTGGGATTCCATCATATTCGGCTCTATCTCTTCACGCATCTAAGTGCACCACATGGGCATGTTAGTATCATGGGGCCAGTACTCACCAAACATCTTTCCACCCTAACCTGCCCTTTTCTGTGTCGGGAAAGTCCCACCACTACTTGTTTCCCACACCGAGCATGACTCATGTGGGCTTAGTAGTTTTGGTAGGATGTGTACCAACATGGTCCGGCTTATTCACTCGTCCTGCATGACGTTAAACTATGCTACCATAACTACATATGGCTTGATTCCCATCCTCATGGGATACGTAGAGACACCCTGGTATTTTTCCTAGGGTCCAACCCATAGAAATCATTAATCCCATCCTTCCCCTTTCCGGCCCCCTGGTCGAACCCCTCGCTAGAGAGGCCCTGTCCCAAATAAGGAAGGATCCATGACCAAACCAACGCACCCATCTGGCGTACTCCCACCATGGTGGTGTAACTACCTAAGTGTTAGATTCTGTTCAGAAAACCCATCACTCCATATTCCACACTTTGTGTGCCCCTTATTCGGACCCACGTCCCATTTCATGTCTGATGGCACCCCCTAATAGACTGGTCTCATGCCGCATCGGCTCACCTACCTTCCTGGGCCAATGTTCCGGAATACTGGTCATGTTTGGAAGGACCCCCTAACAGTATGGATGTTCGACCTATGGTCCGCCAACTGTCCTGGGTCAATGTCCCGAAAGATTGACCGACAATAATTGTGATATGGTCCTGTGTGTCGAACATGGTCAACGGTTGACCCAAATTTTTGTCCCCATTACAGGCTAACGTAGTAAGGATACTGCTTCTCCTCTATGGTTAACGGTTGTACTCTATTTTCACGCCATCCCCACAGTGCTCCGAATCTTGGGCATCGTAATTCACGCTTCCTGTTTCCATCTGTTCGGACTGATTCCAGTGCCCCTGGTGTTGCACCATTTGTGCATGAGGTCACGCTGAAGAAACAGTAATTCGGGTATTTTGAGTGTAACACCCCGAGCTTCCATTATACGCCTCTCTTTCACTAATGCAATAGCTTGCATTGTACGCAACTTCGAGTTCTAAAACACCGCGACTAATCAAAGTAGACGTTATGAATAGTAATAACCACTTTTTAAAATTATAGAAATTTTATATTTCAAAATGGACTTCATTTTTGTATTCGTAATATCGAAATTATCCTATGTTGAATTTTTGGTATTTTTCTGAGAACTTCTAATTTTTTATGAATTGTGAAAAATACTTAAAAACAACTTTTTTAATAAAAATAATTTATAGTGATAAATTATACTATTTAGTGGTTTTAAAGTATAATTAGAATATATTTTTACTATTTTATCCAATGGTGGTCATTAGAATTAATTTAACATTGAAATTGGACATAAACAATTGCCAATCTTTTGATATACATTGTTTCTTAAAAACACGATATTTGTTGTAACAACGGGAATTAATTATAAAATTAATTAATGAAACTTATATGTTTGGAATTTTGTAAAATAGACATCATTTTTGAATTCGGAATATCAATTATGGCTTAGGGTGAAATTTTGGCCTTATTCTGAAAAACTTCAATTTTTGATGAATAGTGAAACCACTAAGTGGTTGTTAAAAAATGATTTTTTGTTAAAATGAAATATTACCACTTCTGTGATTTGATTTTCAAAAATCCGACATACATGGTTGTCATTAAGAAGTAAAATGTGGTTCAATGAGATTAAAATAATTTTTTGGTGAATAGTAACTTTTAAGTTCTTAATCGCGATTACAGGTAATTAGTGTAGTTTGAGGTAAAAATAATGTTTTAATAATATGAGATGAGCTTGACACTTGTCCTAATCCTATTTGATGAGTCATGGCCGACCAAGACAACCCATGGGTCAACTTGGGGACCCCATGGATCCACTTTAGTTGGAAAATGACATTAATATATATTTATTTAATGTTAAAATTAAATTGACACAAACATGAGTTGTTTTACTAAAACAGTTTTTAAGTGGGGTTACACAGGTCCAAATTTTGATTATAAATATTCATTAGAAAGATAAAAAGATTTCATACATCATAGTATTTTTTTATAATTTTTAGACATTAAATAAATTAAATTATTTATGACATCATTATGATGCAGTGATGACCTCATTATTTAACGATTTAAATAAAATGAGAAGATAATGCAACTTCCAAGGCTTAAACTTGTCCAAAGCCTATTGGATGAAGAGATTTCGAACCCTTATCACCTTAGACATGAATTATATAAGTGTGGGACCTTTAGAATCCGAAAATCATTGTGTAATAATGTAACATTTCAATCTTTCCAAAAGAGCCCTTCCTCTCCACTTATAAAAGGCCCCCACCTCTCCCACCTCATTTACACTTTCAAGCCATTTGGCTCGGCCAACCTCTGCCCAAATACTCTCCCAACTTACCCCTCTTACTCCTAGAAGCCTCACTTTGGGCAGAACTCTTCCCAAGGAATCCTTTGGCTCAAATCAAAAAGAGTTACCCGATTTTGAGGTAATGTCTTCTCTAATGTTGTTTTGTTTTATTTTTCTTCTCCAACCACCTAAACTCTTTTTATTCATTTCTTTTGTAACAGCACCAGTATCCTCAATATACTAGGATGTTGTTATAAGATGTATTTGAGCTACACTTACACACACCTACATCTAATGTTTAAAGAACATACTGTTTCTGTGGATGGCGAATTTCTGCCTCACGAAACGATGATTGTTCCAATTCTTTTAACACCTATAATGGTGGCAATTTTGATGACACTATTTTCATATATGATATATATATTATTTTTATGTTTTCCTTATCCTTCTGTATTTCTCATTTATGTCATACTTTATGATTTCCATTATGGGTAAAACGCGATAATTTCATTTTAGGAAGTGCGGACTACCGCCCCCTCAAAGTGATTTGAATCGTTAATGTCATATGTGAGATGTATAAAGGATGGAGTAAATGGTATTATACACTATATTATACTGGAATTATATTATACATTTATATCATTATGATTTTGTTCCATTAAATATGAAATTGAAATGGACGTAGCGTTCATGCGTACGTACGGCTTACCGTCTCCATGAACGGTGCATTTCATTTCTTACCTCTAAATGTTACGTAATATTATAAATGAACGTATATACTGGATATATATGATATATATGATATCTACATCATGAATATAATTCTGGATATAATTGATATTTCACCACATGAACAACTTGTAATTATAAGAAGGTTATTGTTGACACAAGTACCAAAGATCGACAAAACGACCGTTATTAACTTAAATAATTACATAACGTTCATATCATTGTAATAAGTGATATAATAAGGATAATGAAATTAAAAATGGTTCTTAATAAGGTATATATTAACTCTAGTTTATTATTCGGGAGGTTAAAGAACGGTTGAGTCAAGTCAGACACGAGGTAAGGGAACTTCTTAACCCAATTTCTATTCTTTGGGTTAATCTCCTACTTTCAAATTATGTCATGATATTTTTATGTCCTATCTTGTATTAGTACATTATTTATGTGTAATTATACTGAATACACATTATAGATGTAATTTATTAAAAAAATGATCTTTTTAAGGACTTTGTCTCAATCTCCTTTCATTGAGGCATATTTGGTTTTGTACACAATTTTCTTTTATTCGGTGTATAAACCCCTTTGACTTTTACGTTTATTCAAAAGGAATCTTTTTATACGAAGCGTTTTGCTAAATGACAAAAGGGAATGTTTTTCTTTCTGTACTTATGCAGCGACAACGACTTCTCCGCCGCCGTGACCATTATTTGAGTTTCGGCTTCCTCTACAAGCCATCATTTTTTTTAATGAAAAATAAATACAAAGTTTTAACTTTCTTTTATTTTGGTATTGAAAATGGTTTTGAAATCATTTTTATTATATCAATGTGTTGTATTGATATCTTGTGATTGAAATGTGGAAATTTTATGTTTTCTTTATGCATGTTTTATGTGATACGATTATGTTATGGTTTATGATATGTTGAAACCTATTCATATGAGGAATGTATTGGACTTAATAAGTGACGGGTGGAGCCCGCTATAGCTCCTCGATGCATCGGTAGGTCTCATGAGACAACTAGACGTGGAATTGTCCGAGGCCCTTTCCCAATTTGATTTATGGTTTTGGCCGAGGCCTTAATCATTTTAGAAGTCTTGGCCGAGGCCTTGACAAAGTGTTTCAGAATGTCTGGCATTATACATTCCCTCATTATGAAAGTGGTTATTGATATTGCATGTGATTATTTGACCAGTAGAATATCCATGTGAAGAAGTAAATGGCATTATCTCAATTTACTTTTTCCATATTATGTTGATGTTCAAGTTTAAAAGGCTTTTGTTTTAGTCATACATTGCCTTAAATGTTTATGTTTATTTATGAAAGCTTCTGCAATATTGTTATCCTTACTGAGCATCTGAGCTCACCCCTTTCAATGTTTTAATATTTTCCAGGATGTGAAGAAGTATTTTATGAATGACTTGCAGGGATAGTCAGAAGAGGATATGAGTGTGTACTATGAAGACTTTGTTATTAGTTTTTCACTTTATGATGTAATATAATACTTATGAATGTATCTAGTGTTTCCAAGGCTACTAAACTAATCGGTCTTTCGAGACTTGATCTTTTGTGATCATGCTAATGTTACGAAGTAATGCACCGACTCTGGGTAGTTGGGGTCGGGGCGTTACATTGAGAAGTTCCTTATCCGGTCAATCCTCTCCCATCTTTCGGAAATCCAGACTAGTAATCCAAATCCCGGATGCCTGGAGCATGGTCTCCACTCCTATGCTAGGTGGGATGAGAAGGCAACTATCTCCTATTTCTCACATCGGGCTTGACCCACGTGGGCTTGGGTAATTGTCTCCGAACGTCCCACAAACATTATAGGGATGTAATGAGGCGATTAAAACAGTGCAAATCATGCGTGCTACGACATTAAAAACAAAGAAGGAAGAAATTGAAGTGCGAAAGTACCAACAAAAAAAATTTTGTTTGTTATAGTACCCAGGGGTCGACTCCCCCCATGGATGGGTTGAGCCCATCAAAAGAGTGTTGCAGCTCCGCCACCCTTCGGCTTGTGGCGTCCAAGGCTTGCTGCTGCTGACTCAGCTCCTACTCCCCAGCAGCAGCGGTGGGGCGTAGTTCGTCAGCCTTGGCTCTGGCCCTCTCTACCCCATCTTGAATGGAATCCATCTTTCTGGAAGCCTGCCTCATATGCTCCTCTGCCTCTGCTAGTTGGGCCTTCAACCATGAGATCAGCTCAGATTGAGCATTAAGAGAGGCTGAGGGCTCATCCGCCCAGGTCTGCAGCTGTTGAACCTCACTTTCGACTTCCTGGGGCTTCTTGATGTTAGTCTCATTCCTCCGCTTCCAGCCCACGTTGAGTCCACGATCATGCTCCCGGATCTTCTCAGCCATAAGAACTCGGATGAGCGCGTGAGGACGTTGGGCATCCACTCCCCCAGTGCACAGTTCCCTCAACCATGAGTAGAGTCTATCCATTTCAGCCATCCATAACGCTTGGGGGTGTCCTTAATGAAGCGCATGATTAGCTTCCACGACAGGCGGCAGACTATGCTGCTCTCCTCCTCGTCAGAGGCCATTTTTTCCCAGTCTGCGCGATTGACAGGCTCGTACGTAGGATACGCCCATAGTAAGTCCTCGGTAGGATCTGCATCTGGCGTTGAATCTGGCGCGACATCTGGCACCAAAGCAGGCGCGACAGGAGAGGGACCGGCCGGTCGATCCTCTTCATCGGAGTCCACCTTAATGACCTCAGGCACAACCCTGCTGGTGGCCCCGCCAGTGATGATGTGTGATGCAGCTCGGGGAGATGGGGGGACTATCGCCACCATCACTAGCATGCCCCTAGGAGGGACGCCACCAGATATCCCGACTAGTCTTGTCACAGCAGCCCACGCCAGTCAGAGAACTGTACGATAGAGAGGGACATTAATGTTAGTTGGCATAGTCTACATATGACGACAAGGAAACTGGTAGTGGAAACTTACGGAGATCGACCTCCTGGTGCTGCTCTTGAGCCGATACTGACGAGACCCCAAGTCAAGGCCCTCCGTATACTGTTGGAAGGTATGGAGATTCTGTAGAAGCCACCTCGGGTGCCCTGGTCCCACCAGGCGCGGAACCGGACGCAGCCATAAGCGCGGGTTCTGAAGGTCCTGCATCGTAACCCGCGAAGGGGTGAGAACGAGGCCTGTGTACAAGTTCCTCCTACATGGCTCAAACATTGGTGAGAAGTCTATAATGGCCCATGAACGGACCATAAAGAAAGAAGTTCGGAATGCTACCTCGAGAGCCTCTACGATGTAGTCAGAATCTGAGCCTTGATCTCCGACCTCGCCCTCCTCCAACGGGCTCCCTCCTCCATCCTCATCCTCTCGAGAGGAGTCCTCTGATTCTTCCTACAGGGGGAAGCGCTCCCTTAGATCGGCAGCCGATAACTATGGGGGACCATTCGATTCAGCAGTACCCTCACCCGGTCTGTCATTGGGAGAGGGACACCACTGGAGTGAACGTAATCCTCCAGCTCGTCCAAGTATTGCTCTACCTCCACCGGAGACGCCATGAAACCAGCCCGGACTGGGCCTATTCCCGGTAACTCCATCCTGAGGCGATTCAAGTGTGCCCATATCTCGAGTGGGCTGAGGAATATCCGGTTGACATCCCAAATGTCCCAGGATTCCGGGAAGACGGCATCCTCTGCCATGTCAATATCACGCTTCCACTTCCCTGGAGCCTGAGTGGATATCCTACGAAATCCCCTCAGTGGCCGCCCCTCCTGATGGCCCTGCTCTTCTAGAATCACCGGATCCTCCGCTGCTGCTACACCCTCGGCCGGTGAGGGTCTTGCCGCCATGGCAGCCCCACCACCGCGAGAGGCCCTAGCTGCCCTCCGACCCCAACCTCGGGATAGAGGAGGCCCACCTTCGCCAATCCGAATATTTGGTTTCTTCAGCATCTCCCCTGGGTAAGAAGCCTCCAAACTAATGGCATACTCCCTCACCAATCCGAAATCGGCGGTGGATGGAGGTAATGAAATTCTCATATTCCCATCTTCCCATGTGAACATGAGCCACAACTGCCTCATCACACAAGGGTGCTCCTCGTGATGCACCTCCCAGTAGAACTATGGGGTCAGCCGTTGGAGGCACCAGAACTGCCTCGCAAACCAATGCGGGGTGTACAGTTCGCACAACAGCTCACGATCCACTTGTGCCACAAAAACTCCGCTTGAAAGGCCAGGAGGTAATCCTGGTGCTCTTTCGTTCCCCGCCCGTTGTCATTAAGTATCCCCGTCGACAATGGGAAGGGGTGGAAATTAAACTCATCTGCCCTCCACACCTGATTCAGCACCATCGGCATGGTTAGTTTAAACAGGAAGCTCCTGACCGCATTCAGGATGGAGGGGCATAAGTTTGATCCCGGCAGCGAAATAGGGTTTGGGTACTCATAGATCCACCTGATGTGCACCATAATCCACCCATATAGAATGTGGAAGGGCTCGCATATCCTTGGCGGCTTCATGCCCTCGCTAATGTGCCACAACATTCTATACAGCTTGGCAAGCATTGGAATCCCCAGATTGAACTTCTTTCCCATGGACAACATGGACACCGTAGTAAACGAGCTAGGCCGAACCCCCATGCTTGTATCCCTCACCGGTAGGATCCAACCGCAGATAAGAGCCACGATGAACGCCGCCAGCCTGACTATCGGCTGTTGTTCAATGCTGACAATGAAACCCCAAGTCTTCCATTGGATGTCCTCTAGGACCTGCCAATACAAGTTCTCTTTACCCCGTTGGGCCGCCCTCGGACAAGTTCGAGGCCTCGGAGGGAACTCTCGATTCTCTAGGAAATTCAGGAAACACTTGAACCACTTCTTAAAGTGGACATCCCTCACTGCCTCCTTGTCCTCTCCAGGGAAGAGTGCCATCAGCACTGACGCCAGTCACAGAATTTGCTCTGTATCCTCCCATGCGCTCATGACGGGGACGAACTCATCATACATGGCCCCCAAGATCAGAACCCCAGAAATCTGGTGGACATCCCACAGGCTGATTCCCACCTCCTCGTGGAGCAGGTGAAAGGTATTGGTCCTAGACGACCATCTGCTCAGCAATTCTGGCATCAGTTGTTTCGGTTGGTAAATGTGGAATTGGGAGGCCCATGACGCCTCATATAACCCCACTCTCCTCAGCTCGGCCCCAAACTCCTCGCATGAGGCGCCTACCTAGTAGGCCCAGGCCCAGTCATCAGTAAAGTTGCCGCCCTGGCGCAGGTCCCACTCATCGGACCACCCTTTCTTCGAATCCTGCAAATCCACCTTCAGCATGGTACGGTAGAGAGGAGGGGACGTCTCTGATTGCAATGGCTTCCTGTCAATATTGTTCATGTGGTTGTAGAGATAGTCGGCGGTGACGGGTGTGAAGTCCTCCCGCGCATGACCATCGGCCGCCCTTAACCATTGGTGCTAACATGGTGTGCTCCTAAACCAGCAAGTTGGTTCGTCCCTACTTTCCCCAGGGATGAAGACGTCATCCCTCAACCTGAAGCCATACAATGGAAGCTTCTTACACTGCAGATAATTCTTCTGACCCTCCGATAGCAGATCTGTCAAAGAAAAGTGGTCCGAGTGGCTTCGGACCATCTCCCCAAGGCCCAGGCAGTTGGCCATCTCATCCTGATGGGCGGCATCTGCAAGCACCCCCAATACAGCTTCTCGATGATCCACTTCGATTCTGACACCCAGAAAAGAATTTTTTCAGAACGCATCGTGAAGTTGGCTCGCGAAGCCGGCGCGCGAAGGTCGGTCGCGAGCCCAAGCCGCGTAGTCTGACCTAGGCCTGCAAATAAATATTCGCTTGGCGCGGTCGCGGAGTCGGAGACCCGCGGTTCGCCGTGAAGCTCGATTCGTGGAGATTAGGCGCGGAGTACACGGAGCTTCGCGAAATCGAGTGCACAAAAGGACAATAAATCACGTGAAGAAAAAAGAGGTCGGCCCCCTATTTATAGGCGGAAACCCCGGAGCTTCGCGGCACGCCTCGCCCACGCGGAGCATCGTGGCGTGTCAGGATCCTGTGGCCGCAATCCGTATCATGGGCCCCCTTCACAAAGTCGATTCACGAACCACCGACAATTTTGGCGAGTTTCCCTCATACTTAGACCCTTCACCCTCCGCGGCTCAAAGTCTGAGGGGGGCATTTGTTGGTGCCAAAATATTAAACGAAAGGAAGGGATGAAAAAGACGTCCATCACGCTGCCTCGCAATGCTCCGACGTGAATCACCCCCCGAGCATCACGGCCCCACGAAGCAACGGAGGCGGTACCTCTCCGCGAACATCCTGACGTTCCCGAGCGCGCCGCGAAGCAATGGAGGCAGTACCTCTCCGTGAACAGCCTGACATTCGTGAGCGCGCCACAAATAAATGGAGCCGGTACCTATCCGTGAACATCCTGACGTTCGCGTGCCCGCCGTGAAGCAACGGAGGCAGTACCTCTCCATGAACGGCTTGACGTTCGTGAGCCCGCCGCAAAGCAACTGCCGCCCTTTCGTACCGCGTGAGTTCTACTTCGCGGTGCCCCTCGCCTATAAATACTGGCCTCCCCCAGAGTCCAGGTGATGGACAATCCGACCAATCGGCTTCTCCTCTCCCGAATCGCGAAGCACCCTTTTCCCCCGGGAATCATGAGCTCTGCGAGGTACTTCTACTTCGTGTGACGCCTTCTCTTTGTCTCATTTTGAGCCCCTCTTCCGAGAGGGATGCCCTTCGCGAAGCTCAAGGGAATTCGCAAAGGAGGGGGATTCCCAAGGGAACCTGGGCAGCCGTAGAGCGTTTATGATTCGTGAAACACCCATCATATATTAGTGATACCCATGCTATGGCAGGATCACTACACATCGCGAAGCACACTGCTTCGCAGCACCCTGCTTCGCGAGGAACCTCCTCTGCGCGAGGCAGTGCTCCGCGAATACTGTTCTACTTCTCAAAGCACTCTCCACTCACACCTATGCCCCATGCTAAGGCCAAGGCACTCCACTTTGCAAAGTACACTCTTTTGCTTGGTGATTCCTCTTCCCGCGTGACCCTCCACGTATGCACGATGTGATTTCAAAGTCCCGCAGACAACACCACTCATAGCATTGCTTCACCTAATGCTTCTTCATATAGGCACGCTAACGGCTATTGCTTCTCCGCATAGCCACTCTAATGAGGTCCCCTCGATGGTTCGCTCTACAACCCCCCTTGACCACGGCCTTTCTGGTACCTTCCCTCCCCAAAGGAGCAAAGGGTACCAGTTATGTAAGACCTAGGGGTGTGGAGTGAACCCACCTCATCCAATCTATAGGAAGTTAAACTACCAATCACCTCGTCCTCAACACATGACGTTAAACTGTGATCTGGCCCCGTGCTTTGCACGCAGGGTCCCCCCAGCTTGGACATTTTTTACGCCACCCATCTCCACAGAGACGGGGTCACCCCCTCCACAAGGGATTATATCCTCCTTCTCGGAGTAGCGTATGTCCATGGGAGAAGGGAAACTGCCTTGGTTTAAGCCCCTAGCCCCTCTTGCGGAAGGCTGCACCCCTACATCTCTGTAATTCCCCTCATTGGTCCCAAATCCCTCTCTCACTGCGCTTTTCCGCACTTCAGGCCTACATCCTGGAGTAAGTCCCAACCCCATGGTCTGCCTAACGTGTAATCCCCTCTTCACTTCTCACAGACGCACCCTTCGCGGCGTGATAGTCAGGTCCTTGCTGCCTCTTGCTTCTCACACCGAGCATGACTCACGTGGGCTTAGAGTTGGCATTGGTCGTGACAATACCTTCGTCCAGCATGACGTTAAACTGCATACCCTTGTCCAGCAGGACGTTAAACTGCATACCCTCGTCCAGCATGATGTTAAACTGCATACCCTCATCCAACATGACGTTAAACTGTATGCCCTCGTCCTGCATGACGTTAAACTGCATCCCAATCCAATGGAAAACCGTTGTGACCCCTTTGAACTACATGGACTTTGATCCATGTCAAGACATTGTACGTAGGAAGCCTCCCTGAGCTTCAGTCCCACCACCCAGTGGACCCCCGGGTCTACATTCACGTCGGTTCGCCGACGAAACCTATTTGAACTACGTGGACTTTGATCCATGTTAAGGCATGGTACGTAGGAAGCCTCCCTGAGGTTCAAGCCCATCTCCCATCGGACCAAGGTCCCTCATTCACATCGGTTCGCCGACTCCCACCACAAGTGGACCCCCGGTTTCACCTTCACATCGGTTCGCCAATGAAGCACCCCCTCCGAACTATGAGGACTTTGATCCATGTCAAGGCATGGTACGTAGGAATCCTCCCTGAGGTTCAAGCCCATCTCCCATCGGACCAAGGTCCTTTCCTCACGTCGGTTCACCGACACCCGCACCATTTTTAACTACGCGGTCTTTGATCCATGTCAAGGCATGGTACGTAGGAAGCCTCCATGAGGTTCAAGCCCACCGCCCATCGTTTATTCACATTAGGGTTCACTCTCGTCCCGAAAGACGTTAAATTGCATCCCAGTATGACGAAAAACCGTTGTGACCAACCTAAACTACATGGTCTTTGATCCGTGCTAAGACATGGTATGTAGGAAGCCCCCAAGAGGTCCAAGCCCACCACCACTAGGACCCCCCTGGTCCTCCTCATTCATGTCGACCTTCCGGAGTCCAACCTAAACTACGTGGTCTTTGATCCATGTCAAGGCATGGTATGTAGGAAGCCTCTGAGAGGTTCAAGCCCACCACCTATTGGTCACTCCGACCTTCTACACGTCAGGTCACCAACACCTGGGCGGCCTAGTGTATAAGACCCACACCATCTGGACCAAGGTCCTCACTCAGGTCAGTTCACTGACAACATCCATCGGGCCAAGGTCCACCTTCACGTCAGTTCACCGGCGTCATCCTGAACTACGTGGACTTTGATTCCCTGCCATGGTAATATGTAGGATGCCTCTTCGAGGCTCAAGCCCAACTTCACTGTCGCCCCTGCGATGGTCCCACTTCATTCCCCCTCCACTTCATTCAACACTCCATCACCCAACCTGATTCTCACCCGAACTGCCATATCCTTGCAAGATCATACCATTCTGCTCCTCTTCACAGTCACCCATGGGCTGGTCCCGGTATCGTCCCCCCTTCAAGGGAAATCCCTCAATCTAATCCATTCTAGATAATGCTCTGATCGGGCTGATCTGTCTCCGCTGGACGTTAAACATGCGGCATACCCCGTGTTAAACATAGGAAGCTGAGGAAAACCTCAGATATATGTCTATGGCATATAATTCCCCATGCTCGATGTGGGATGCCTCAGGCTTCCATGCCCTCGAGAATCCCTATGACCAGGGATAATAGATAGACATGTCAGTTCCCCAGCATCCAGACACGCTACTGATGCCTCGACGTGACTACTCCCCCGACTAAAGGTTTCTGCCCTGACCGGACCCTTTGGAATGTCCCAACAGAAGCAGTGTAATTAACCGGCGTCCATGGAAACATGGCACTGGGAAGAGTTTCATGAACAACGTATTAAATCTATGAGGGAGACCCGGACTAGGTGACGAGTTCCGAGGAGGAATCCACGGAAGGAAGAACCGACATCCCATCATCCCGTTTTGATCAAGGATAAAACGTCCCTGAATAAGGAACGGATGCCACCCGCCTTTGGAAAGAGGGAATGCGGGGCAACAGCAGCGTGTCCTCCGCAGACGGATGCGCGTGCCCTGGAAAAAGCGTCAGAAACAATAATGTTTAACTTCATGTATCTTTTACATATATGT
>CAUJRU010003173.1:0-54791 GCA_963277665.1 Viscum album
ACCAACAAAAAGTACTTTTGAAATTAATACAAAATTAGGGTTAACAATTTGGCCTAATCTGACGATATCCCCCTTTTCATTATCACCTAATGTGACATTTCTACCATCAAATTTAATTAGGCTCTTGAAACATGAATAGTCTCCTGTCACATGTCTTGAACATCCACTTTCCAAGTACCATAGAATTTTACAAGAGCGCTTCAGACACTTTTTCTACAAAACGGATTAAGTGTAGGGTAACTTTGGTACCCATATTTTCTTGGGTCCTGAGAGGTTAGAAAGTAAAGCTATGAGAACCCATACTTGTCTCACAGGTTTTCTATTATTAGCAGATATGTTTTGAGACATGAATACTTTGTTTGGTCCTTTAGAGAATTATTTTTCAAAAGATGGTCCAGAGCTTGAACTATCTATGAACTATCCAGATTTTGGAACAAATTTAGTTTTAATAATACTTCTCTATCTTGGTTGATATCCTATAATAGTTGTGTATTTTGGAGAAATATTTTTCCCTAGAAACTGAGTCAAGGTATCTCTAACAACAGTAGACTTTTCCAAATCCCTTTTTAATTGCTCATTTGATAATTTGAGTTCAATATTTTCTTTTAATAACTAATCTCATTTCTCTTTCTCAATATTTAGACAAGATTTGTAATTAGAATTTAAAGTATGTTGTCTTTTCAATAGTTTATATTTATCCTTAAGTTCATTAAAGGTATCCTCAATCATTCCACAGTATTCAAATAGTTCATCCTTAGTCATATTTTCATCATTGTTGGATTAACTTTCATTCCCAGAATAATAAGCATTGGGTATAGGGGAATTGGGTGTTACCTCAGATGTTTCTATCATGAAACACAGATTTGCATGTTTGTTCTTGTGAGAATCAAAAATGTCAGATCCACTTGAGATATCTTCTAAGTCACTCCAGGTGGCTTTCATAGCCATTTTATAACCCTTACCCTTGTCTTCATACTTTTTATTAAATTTAAGCTTGGGGAAATCAGCCTTCATGTGGAATTTTTGTTTACACTCTTAACAGACTATATCATTCATGTTATCATTCCACTTTCGGTCCTTTTTTCCACTGTCATTTATTATTATACCTTTCGTTGTAGTTTGATTTTATAAAGAAATTTTTCTTTCAGTATAACTTCTTGAATCTCCTTGCAATATGAGTCATCTCATCATCACTATCAAAGTCTGAGTCTTCACTTGTGGAAGTGTCTACATGAGCTTGAACTTTTTCTTTTTCTCTGTTCTTTGAGGTAGAAGTCTTGAATGCTATAGATTTCTTCCTTGGTTCTTCATCTACTTCTTGATTCACCTTAAGTTATTCTTTATACATCATAAGCTTTTCAATTAGTTCCTTCACTGGTAGTTTGCCTATGTCACAAGATTCTCAGATAGGAATAGAAGTTCCTCTCCATCTGTCAGGTAGACATTGAAGCAATCTCATAATCTAGTCCTTGCTGTCCACTGGTTTCCCAAGCAGACTCATGGTATTCACTATTTCATTGAACCTAAGATACATTTTAGAAATAATTTCATCAGGATTCATTTTAAAATTATCATATTTAATAGTATATGTATTTAATCTCATTTCTTTAACATTAGTTGTTCCCTCATGATAAATAGCTAAATTATCCCAAATTTCATATACAGTTTTACAAGAAGATATTCTATTGAATTCTTCATCACCTAGAGAACAATACAAAGTATTCATTGATTTATAGTTATTATTTTATGTAGCTTTAGTAAACTGAGACCATGTGTCTTTAGTAGTAGTAGGCAATACATGTTGTTCTTCAATTGTGTCCTAGATTTCAGGTCCCATGCTATCTAGATACATTTTAAATTTTAATTTCCAATGAGCATAGTTATTAGCATTAAAGAAATGTGGTTTGTTAGTAGCAACACCCTCAACTTTTTTATCCATAGTTAATTAGAATTTAAAGAACTGAAAATTTAGATATGACAAAAATTTTAATATCTTTAATATACAACTAAAAACCAAAGTTGAAAAGAATTTGAAAACTTGAAAATAATTCAACCTCTGATACCAAATGTTGGTCGGAGTGTAATCTTAAGAGGTGGGTGAATTGACTTCCTACTTAAAATATCTATTTAAAACATTTTTTATAAAGATCCCCTACTTTTAAAACATCCAAGTCAATTAAGGAAGTAGAGATGTAAATGTCTAGTTGGTCAATATATTTCTAAAAGGGTGATTAGTCCTCAGTTGAACTGGTGTAAAACACTTCTTCAACTTTTGAAAGAAGTTTAATGAATTAAACATATACACACACTAACAAAAACTAACTATCCAAGTGAATGAAAAACAGTTTTATGTTTTAGAAAATATAGGCAGTGAAAAATAGATAAAACAGAGTATAAAAAAATATAGAGCACAGTAAAGTAAAACAAGAGGTTCACTCTCAAGATAAGACTTAATCCTCTCCACTTGGTGATCACCTGCCACCAAGCAGTTTATATTAACAATAAACTTGATACACATCCTGTATCAGACTTTACAACAGTTTTCACAAACTATCTAGGGTTCACACCCTCTTCCACAATTATTTGTGGGAAAAACAAATAGTACAGACCACACATAGTCTCTTCCACAGTTATACGTGGGAATTAAATTGTAGGTGAAGTTTGATGTGAGGATATTCAGTATCCTATAGTTCAATCACATGGGATAGTGTGTGTAATAGACAGACACACACACTTCTCAAAAATGAAAGAACACAATAGATCTAATATTATAAGATTGAGTTTAGAAAGATCTATGTGTTTGAAGTTCATCTCTTGACTCCTTAGAGTAAAGAATTTTATGTTTGAGTCTTTATCTGAAAGTTGTCTCCAAAACAGAGTGACGCAACTCCAGGTTCTAGCTTCGAGTGTTCTGCCTCTGGTGTTGATCAAGAGTTGATGAAGCACAGAAGGCAGATTTGAAATTATTCTCCCGAAATGATCTTCTTAAGCTTCTTGGATTCTCAGTGTAAGAATCAAATGGTTCTTCTTTGATGTAGAAATTAATCCCTTTTTATGTACAAATGCACTTCACCTCTACTCATCACACCCTCTTTTTTTATCTTCCTTGGTCTTCCCTTTTATACACAAGGTACGAAAATAGGAATGAGTAGATCACGTGCGATCTTTCTCATACCTCGTATTGTCCCCAGATATTGTCTCATGAAACATCTACAATCACCATTAATTAATTTCAGAAGCATTTAATTTATCAAATATGATCGTTAGAATAATATTAAGAATTTTTAAAAAGTATGTAAGAATTGGTACGACTGGTAACGATAGCCTTTACATCGGTAGGCTTCAATAGTAGGTACACATCGACAACCACCAACTGTAACCTTCCATCGGTAACTTTCCATCGGTAACCTTCAGCGGTAACCTTCAACAGTAGGCTTGTATCGGTGACCTTTCATCAATGAACTTTGCATCAGTGAGCTTTACATCGGTAACCTTTGCATTGGTAACCTTTGCATCGATGAAATTTTCATCGGTGAACTTTGCATCGATGACCTTTGCATCGGTGACCTTGCATCGATGACCTCTACATCGGTGACCTTTGCATCGGTAACCATGCATTGGTGACCATGCACTAAGATAAATTCTGCATTGTAAGCTTAAACCAACAACCAGTGAGATTAAAAGTATATGAATATTACTTGATAGAAACAAGGAACATTAATGAAACATTATTAACATAGAATGAAAAAATTATTATCACATAAATGAAACATGATTTGGGATTATCAAAACAGGTGAGTCCAACAGTATCATGTTGCGCCTATATGCCTATTTTATTCGTCATTGATTCATTGACCAAATGATTTCAATAATGAACGAACCCCAACATTATTGAGATAATTTATTCATGAAGATTGAATTGAATTACTCTTTTTCATATAGCAATATTAACTAAATGCACTTTAGTTATTTTGATTCATCTGACTACGATGAATTTAGATTCTAGGGTAGTTTGATAAAGAATGAAAATTTATTCTATCAATGAAACTGTTTGGTTGCGTAGCTATTTAATATGATTATTTTGCAATTAAGGATAAATTAATTTAGCAAAACCACCCCTAGAAACTAATTCCACTCTCTTATATTACTCTTTTGAAATTTATTTATTTCAGTTTG
Source organism: Viscum album (assembly GCA_963277665.1). Taxonomy (NCBI): domain Eukaryota; kingdom Viridiplantae; phylum Streptophyta; class Magnoliopsida; order Santalales; family Viscaceae; genus Viscum; species Viscum album. The sequence goes on from CAUJRU010003173.1 coordinate 4,177, forward strand.
TGTCATTTGTTTAATTAAGGAAAACTGAAATTGGGCTGACCCAAACTTTAGTTAAGAGTTATCATCACTGTATTCCCCACTCTCTATGGGTACGACCCCATAATTCTGCTATACTACACCTTTGTAGATAGTATGGTTCAGGACATTATAAATTTATAATTTGAATCACACCTTGAGGAATTAACAATTCCTTTCGGGCATGTCCACTCTGTAAGGATGTGCTAAGGGGATGAGTCACACTGCAATAGGAGAGTAATTCTATGATGTGCATGTGCCTAGATTTTATTTTTTATATTTTCCTTTTCTACCCATAATGGGTTAAAATTCACTTAAGGATTCACCTTTCCCCCATTCAATAATCATGACCTAAATATCCATAGAGGTGACTAGCTTTCCTCCCTCCTTATATTCTTGGATTCCTCTTTGATCCCATGTGTTGTTCTTCAAGGTTAGGTCACAATTTTTTTTTCTCTTCAAACCTATTTATTTTTTATTCTTCTTCCTCTCAATGGGGTATTAGAGTCTGAACCCTAGATTAAGGGTTGAACCTAACATTTTTTTCTAGTGTTTTTAATTTATTCTTTAATACTCTAAATTACATATTTAAATGGTTCTTACTATCTTTGTTTGATTAACATAACTGTTTTTGTGGAATTTATCTATTAAAAAAACCATGAACTGCTTGAGATTTCAATATTTAATTCCTATAAAGTTAAATCCATATGTGATATCTATAATGGTTTTATAAATAATTTCAAATAATTTATATACATATAATAAAAGGTATTTTCATGGATTTCTAGTATTAATTTTGAACTAAAATATCTGCGTGTGAAAAATATTTATAAAAATTCTAAAGTAGATATTTCCATATGAGTAGGATCTTTTCAAATTATTTATTGTATTAATTTTAAATAAAAATAATTTGTTTGGATCCATTTTTATTTTAAAATAGGGTATTATGTTTGCTAAATCTTCTATAAAGAATGTTTTATGGTTTGGATTTTAAAGGGTGTTTTTTTAATTTGTTTTCCATGCTTGATAAAAAGAACTATTTGATAATTGGTTAAAATATTTCCATAGTGTACAACATTAATGATTTTATATATTTTAATTCCATTCACATTATAATGACCTAGTTTGAACCATACTAAAGAATTTTATTAATTTTTTATACACTCATTTGTGGACCTTTGTGTTATGGTTTCAATAGGATTTTTTCCTTATGGAATGAATTGAATTTCTATACACATTTCTTAGATGAATGTGAAAAAGGGATATTTATTTATAGGGTGTTAGAGGTGAGATAAAATTTATATGTTATACTTTATTATTAATATATGTGTTGATCAAACCTTTTTTCCCACCTCTAATTTATTTATTGCATGGGATCCCTAGGTATCTAGGTGAGAAATCTATATTCATGCTATATTATTTTACATTACACACTGGTTAGTGTCCCATGGTGTAGTTTATTCTATTTTTATGGGAATTCCTGAATAAGACTATGAGAGTGACTTTTGAGCTTATATTTTTAGAAATAAAACATAGTCTAATAGTTTATTACATTGATTATTTTTAGTACCATCTCACACTAGAGCCTAGTGAGTTACCCATGATGCTTATTCTCTTGATGATGATATTATCTAGGGGATTTCCACTACACTCTTAATAATTTTTTGATCCCCTTATTATCTTGGAGTATGTGGTCCCATTATTTTTATCATTTATCCTTTTTGCGCTCCTTTGATATTATGGTTCCTTCTTGAGTTTTTGTTTTCATTTTTATCATGGTTTCATTTATATTCTATATGGTTTTCAAATATGTATTGCAAGGAATGATTTAAAAGTAAAAAAATAAAAAATATTTGTTTGATGAATGGGATATGGAGAAAGGTTTTTAAATGATGAGAAATACTTTATCTCGAATTCAAAAAATAAAAAGGCCACATTTTGGGTTTTCAAGTGATTTCATTTATCAGGTATAGATTCCACTGGTTTTATATGAAAATAAGTGACACTTTATTTATGGTAAAAAACATGATATTTGGTACTATTTATGATTTATTATGTGGAAAACCCATTTTTAAAATGATTATAAAACTATAATTTATGAAATTTTTTAAAAAATGATTTTTATAGACTCTTTTGTGAATTCTTAATGGGCCCATTTATCTCTCACCCCACACACCAATTTGTGTATTTAGATCTCATATTTTCTTTGAGGTTCCCTAGTTATGATTAATTGGTGTATTATGTTAAAATTGTTCCATTTATGGATGTGCAGAGATGTGGTGAGGGACAATGGGTTGTAGAGAGTTGATTATGAGATGTTTATATTTTTTTTGGAACATTGATGTAGTGGAAAATTTGTCCAGTTGAAATTTATCTATACTATTTTATATTTTTTTCTCAAAATTTATTTACAATTTAGTTTCCTTTTTATAATATATTTTTATTTATATGTTTTACATTATATATATAAAAGTTTTACTTGGTTTTTAAATTAGTTACACATCATTTTGTTTGGTTATTTATTTACAACCGCTCATTTCATTTGCAAGTAAGACTAATGTATGAATGCACCAGGATGAATTATCAGTGAGTTTCCATGAATTTTTTATTATTATATTTTTTTGAAACTATTCCCATTGGTTATTATTTTATACCTATTTTTTTATTCATCCCATGATGATCATGAATGCGCTTCAGGCCTTGTTGTAGACCAATTCATGTGCTGGGTTAGGGAAACTTGGGTTGGTTTGTAAAGAAATGGTATCGAAAATATATTATATATATATAATAGTATAGAGATATGATCACTAGAAATCTTGGGGTAGGTCATGATTGGGTTCTTAATCACCAAATTATATGATTAAACTTGAGTTTCCATGGGTAGTTGAGATTTGAGTCTTGAATTTGAATTCTTTTTTGACCATTTCAATCATTTTTTGATCTACATTGAGTTTTATTATATACTTGGGGGGGGGGGTTAATTGATATTTTTGGTGAAAATAGAAATAACTAGAGTTTAATAGTTATCACACATGGTTTGGAAAACCATAAAGATACACCACACCTAGTTTTGAGAGCTTTTCAGAGCCTACCACATGATTAGTACATGGTTCTCCAAATTGTGTGGCCAAGCCATGTACATTTTTTCATCCCTATTGAATTTATCATTTAAACTCTTTTAATATTTAAATTGATTCTAATAATTCTTATCATTTATTTGAGAGGATTTTAATAGATTTTTTATATTAATTTTAGGTTTTTGTATTGAATTACACTAATTGATTTTATATTATGAAGGCTTGTTTTGGGTAAAATTGTTGAAATAGTGGGTGCCCTAGACCCAATTATACCATACATTTTATTACCATATCATGTGTATAGTAAGTTATATATGATGTATTATTACCATTATAGTGTGGATATTTCTTCATCCACTATGTAATGGAAATTTCCATTGATTAATTGTCATGTCGAGAGGTTATAGCAGATCCCAGGCTATAATGAGATCCTTGAGATACTATGACATTAATCTTAAATATATTTTCTATGCTCTAGAAACACCTTACTAACTAGACATATTATATGTTTTAATATTATGTGCTGGGGCTCATAATCATTTAGAATTCTTCTCATGAAGTTTTCACTTGGTGATCTCCAGTAGTGAGATCATGAGGATAGACCTGCCAATAAGAACACCACATGTTTTGGGTGTCATTGGTCGTTCCTATCTATGAGCATGTGTATTGGTCTCCTGACTTGATACCATTACCAATGTGTATCATTTGATTGCATACTTTTATGCAAGTAAAAAACCATGGTATTGAAATCTTGGCGAGGTAGCTTGTGTTGGGTGCGTCATTGGTGGTATGACATTGGTTGAATGGTCAAGAAAAGATTTGTAGCTTCCAAGTTTTGGAAGTTGAATATATCAGGCATAGTTGATTAGGATGGTGCTACCTTTATAAGTATTTGGCTGAATAATTCAAAAGGAAAATCCATCCAGATAGATCAACAAATAATAAATTAAGAAAAGGATGATGACACAAGTGTGTGTCCTACTTTATGAGATATTTAATGACAAAGAGACTATAGTACACAGTCAGTGTTCGTAGGTTGGTTGTCTTTGATATGAAAATCCTTATCTCTTTAGGGTCCATGATGGGTTACTAGACTCTTCTCTCTGTGGATTTTATTCACTGTTATTAAGATAAGGACCTAGAGGATCACACATAATAGTGTATTCAAGAATCCCCCCTATTTAGTTGAATAGGTATATGAACATAGTGGTCCCCACCACAGGGTCCGAGTGTTGTCCAAGTTATCGATCACCGATAATTAAATAAATTCATTATTATTAAAGTTATGAATAATTGGGATTGAATTTATTTAAATTATTTACAAGTTTAGTAAATATGAAATAATATTAATCGAATGAATATTATTTTAATATTCAAGGTTCGTTTAATATTAAGCAGGATAGCAAGCCGAGTTAAGTGGATCAATTTTTATCTTGTAATATATTATATATATATATTATAGGTATGTGATAAAATAATAAATAATATTGACGTATTTTAGCTCGTCATAATTATTTATTAAGTGGATGTTGAAATAAACGGGGTCCAGGGAACCCAACCAGGTATTTTGCAACACTACTATAAATAGAGGTGAGACTCTTTCTCCATGTAACTATTCATTCATTTTCATGGAATGAAAATGAGAGACTCTCTATCCTACCACTTCCTAGATATATAATCATTTGATCCAATAGCTAGGATTAAGATCTTCATCAAGCATCAAAGGTATCTCGATGTGGTGATCACCGGGATGTCGAAGACATCGTCGGATCGCCATTCTAGCACCCAGAATTCAATGATCAACATTCTAGTAGATTTTTGAAGTGTGTGTTGATGATCTAGAGAGATAATGATATGGATCCTTCAAGGTAAGATTACCGATAATGATTTTTAGTCGGCCACGACTTCAGATTTGAAATGGGTATGTTTTCAATTTATTTTGTGCTCTTTATAATTTATGTGTGATCCTCAAAACTTACCAGGGCTCATATCGTCTGCAACAACAAGTTCTGTCGTCCCGTCAATGAAAAATTTTAAAATCCCCGGCCCACCGAATTCTACTTCAGGCCCCGAAACCTTTCAAAAAATAGAGGGAAATTATTTGAAAGTTTTTATTTTCAAAACCATATTTTAGGGTTTATTTGAAAAAATTATTTTAATAGAATTTTTTCAAATGGTGTGTGTATTCAAAATTAAATTTAGTTACTTTTTTAAAATGTTAATGGATTTATTTTAGTTTTGTAAATTAAGTATATTGTTTTCAAAGTTTGGTTTATCTTTAAAAGTGGTTATGTTTTTATGAACCACCATTTTAGACTATTATTTAAATTATTTTGGTTTGAAAATAAATTTTTTTATTGTTTTTTATTTGGGTGAGTTGTGTTGTTGGACTTGTCCTATAGTTTATATTAGGATTGTTTAATTTAAATTATGGAACATGGATCAATTAGATTCATGTTTTATATTATTTAGAGTATGCCTCCTAGAAATTTCCCGAGTAAACATGGAAAGTATATCTCTATTTATGATCCTAAAAGTGATTCTTTTCATTGTTTGGGCATGACTCTTATAGTTCTTGACTTCTACCAAACTTATAATAGAGTGGTAGAGTATGAATATACTTTGTTCTTGAAATTTATTGAGGAATTATTGAATCAAATTCCACCTTACTTATATAATTTTTGATTCCATCTCGAGGAATTAAAGTGATTATTAAGGTTTGGTGAAATCTGTAATCCTATTTAAACTCTCAAAGATTCCAAGTTAAAGGCTATTATGGGGTAGTTTTAAAGAACTAGTCGAGTGTGGAAGGATTATCGACCCATATCAACTATTTGATGGTATTATTTGAGAATTATTCAAGATGATTTATATTTAGTTTCATTATCCTATGTATTTGAAGACAAAGAAATAAATTGAGTTCATGAGCCTTCATTAGGGTGAGAGAATAGTGAAGGAGTATACCGATTGTTTCTCAGAGTTGGTGTTATTATCTACCAGGATACTCACTAATAACTCTTTATAAGATTTATTCTTTGTAATAGTCTATTGTCTAGACCTCAAATCCATGGTATTTAAATATTTATATAAATGTTATAAATAAGTTTTTATAAGGTTCTTGTGATTGGAAATTAGTCAGGAAATACCATATGATCCTGATATTGGGAGTTAAGTTGATGAAGTTTATTATTCTTAGATCCTCACTGTTTCTTATAAGAAGAAGATATATTATTTGTGTTTATAGTGTTGAATAACCAATAATTATAAGCCATATTTTTAGAAATCTACGAGGATATATCTTTGACTTGTCAGTGTGGGAAATCTTCATTTTTTCTATAAATTGAATTATTGAAAGGAGAAATATTTGGTGTAACCAGGTATTGGATTATGGTCTTATTTGGGATTCATTTTCAATGAGTTTATAATAGTTGAAGATTTTGAGGTAATTCTTACTTGATGTATTACTTGGGTATCTCCTCTATTCATTTTTTTCTAGAGGAGTTTATTATTTCTAGTTGTTTCCATTTCTCTTTGATTCGTTATGTAATTTGAGATTTATATTTAATGTTATCCATGTGATTATATTTGACTTTTTATGATATTATCATGGAAAGAATTGGGTTTGTTTTTGGGTAACTGGAATAAGTTCTATACCAGTTTAGATTATTCAATGGTGGGTACTTTCATGATTCAAGGTCAAAACCCTTGTTGTAAAATGTTTATTCATGTTTTTTATTTGTGTATATCTTTCAATCTCATGGTGTGGGATTTTTTTGGACTGTTTGACACTGATTATGGTATTTTGGAAATTACTTTTTATTGTGATTTCATTATGGAACTTTTAATTGGTTTATTGAGTTATTATATATAATTATTGAAGGATTACCACTTAAATTGGTTATTTATGGAATATTTTTTTAGTGATAAATTTCTATATGAGTTGTTATATTTTATATCACCATTTTAGTGGAATTATAAATGGTGGGGAGATATATAATTGATATCCATATTCTTTAGGTTTTTTATATTTTTATGGTGAGTTGGGTTTTCCTTGAGGCCATTTAATGATATTTGAGGATTTATTCCGTTGATCTTAAAGATTTATTTTAGGTTTGGTGCTCCCTTTTCTTATGGATTTCTTGAGTTTTTATTGATCCTAAGAACTCTTATAATTGGGTGTTGATATTTTCATTTTCTATTGATTCCAATATTATTGATGACTTTTTAGGTGTATAAAGTGTCACAGTGAGGATAATTGTGACCCTTTGACATTTTATTACATTATCATTTTATGTATTTTTTTATCTTAATTTTTTAATTTATTTAATTCTTTGTGTTTTATTTATTTTTATGTGTTCTGTAAATTTGAAATGATAGTAAGTCATGCTGTGTCCAGGGAAATCACAACGCGACAGGTTGTATGGGAAACTTTTTATTTATTTCTGAATAAGGATCACATAGTGGACTTGGGGAATCACAATGTGATTGGTATTTATTTTATAGTGAAGGTATTATACAATAGATAATTATTACATTTAGTATGAATGCCACTCCATGGTGGATTGAGTCTTGGAGTTCATAGTTTTTTTAGTGGAGAAGCATTACATCACAACCAGTAAGGTCACACAATGATGTGTTTTTTAAAGTATTGGATTTTTTTCCAAGTCCTAAACATAAGAGTAAATATGTTAATCTTTCATATATTCACCCTCCAATTTTAGGGTCCCTACCTTTTTTAAAAATCAAGGAAGGGCAAGGGTCATGCTGTGAAGGGGGGAGGACATTCCATGACAATGAATAATGTTTATGACTTTTGTGAGGATTGAATCTTATGTATGGGTACCCAATGTGTATGAATCCCAGCCTTTGTAAAATTTTTAGTGAGGGGTAGAACATTCCACAATAACATGAATTTTCCCATGAATGGGGAACCACATGATAGATTCATTCTATGAGGAATTATCACATTGGGTCACCATGTTGTAAAAGGAATTATCACACTGTGACATGACCCTGGGTAGAATGGCTATGATTCTGCCTGAATTTAGGGAAGATGCTTCAGGACATGAATGTGGAAACCAATTCATAAGGCTATTATATGAGTATAATTCTCACTAATACGGGGGAGTGATGTTGCAATGTGCATGTTCCCATATTTTAATTTTATGATTTTATTTTCCACCCTTGATAGATTAAAATCCACTTATGGATTTTCCTCTACCCCATTTGATAATATCTATCTATAGATATTTAGGTGTGACTATCCTTTATTTTTTATTGGATTCTTGAATTCCTATTTGATCCCAATTAGAGTTTTTCAATGTTATGTTTTTATTTCATTCATTCTCTTCATCTATTCTTATTTATTCTTTTTATTCCTCTAAATAGGGCCTTAGAAACCAAATACTAGATTGAGGGTTCTACCTAACCTTATGTTTTTTATTTTATAAGGTGTATGTATTGATTCTTTATGCCTATTATTTATGCATTTAAAGGTATCTCACTACCCATTCTTGATTTTGGTATATGTTTTTGTGCAATTTCTTCATTATAAAAAAATAAAATGCTCAAGATTTCAAAATTTAGATATTATTATATTAAATCGATAAGTGATACCTATAATGTATTTATAAAGACTTTCAAATTATTCATATTCTTGGTATAAAAAATAATTTTCATGGATTTATAGTATTCATTTTAAAATAAAATGTTTGTTCATTCCAAGTGTTTGTGAAAATTCATGAGTGGATATTTCCAAATGAGATTAAATATAAAGAAGGTATTTGGATCTGTTTTGATTTTAAAAGAGGGTAACATTTTTGATAAATTATTTACAAGGGATGTTACATGGTTTTCATTAAAAGGGTGTTTTATAAATTGGTTTTCCATTCCAAATAAAAAGGTCTGTTTGGCACTTGGTTAAAAAGGTTTCCATGGTGTGTATCATAGACATTTTTATAACTTGAAATTTTAAGATCATTTTAAAGGCCTGTTTGGAACCATACTAAATAAATTTCTTTATTTTAGTGATACCATCATTTTTACCCATTAATGCTATGTATTTTATTGGTTTTTCCTATTATGGGATGAATTGAATTTTATTGAATTACTTTACATGATGCTTGGATGAATGTGAAAAGGGTCTGTTTCTTGAGATGGTATTGGAGGTGAGATGATATTTTCTTATTATTATTTATTATTGATATATGTTTTGATCATATGATGAACCTATTTATTCATATCCAATTTATTTATTTCATGGGATCCCTATAAATCTAAGTGAGAGATCTATATTCACACTACACTATTTTAGATTATGAATTGGATAATATCCCTAAGTATAGTCTATATACCCGCTCAGGGAGTTCCCTAATGAGATTATGATATTGTACTAGAATATTTTATTTTTTGTAATACAAAATATACCAAAATTTTATTACATTGAGTATAATCTAGGATCATCTCATGTTAGGAATTAGTGAGTTTCTCATGATGCTTATTCACTTGATGATGATGTTATCTAGGAGATTTTATCTACAATATTTATTCTTGTTTTCATCTCCATATGATCTTTTGAGTATGTGGATCAATTATTGTGATCATTTATCCTTGTTGTGATTATTTGATATTATCGTTCCCACTTGAGTCTATGTTTCCATTTTTTATTCTTGGGTTTATTTTCTAAATGGTTTTCAAATAAGGATCTTAAGTAATGAGTTCAAAAGAAAGTGGGGAATGGTTTGTATTATATATGGGATTTAGATAAAGGCTTTGAAATTAGAAGAAAGAATTTTTTATTCATAAATAATAATTCCTCATTTTTGGGTTTTAATTGTTTTCATTTATTAGGTTTATATTCCATTGGTGTTATATAAAAAAGTAGTGACACTTTCTTTATGTGTAAAAGAATGATATTTTTTTCTTTTATGGTGTTGTATATGAAAATCATATTTTCTAAATTATTTTCAAACTATAATTTATAAAAAAAATTATAAATAGAATTTGATAGACTCTTTGGTAAAATCCTACCAAGATTATTTATCATACACCCTACATACACACCAATGTGTGTATGAATATATCATGTTTTTTTTGGGTTCCCTAATTATGATTAATTGTTGAATTTTGTTCATTTTGGTATATTGATTGACGTGTGGGGATATGGTGAGTGACCATGGGTTGTAGGGAGTTGATTGTGAGATGGTATAATTTTTTTGGATATCAATTTAGTGGTCAATTAAACCTATTGTATTTTGTATACACTATTTTAAATTTTTTATTTCATTATGTATTTACATTTTAACTTCCTTTAGACTATATTCCATTATGTATATAGTTTATGTTTTATATGTAAAAGTGGTACTTGGTGGTTAAATTGGTAATCCATCATTTTGTCTAGTCATTTAGTTGCAACTACTTATTTTATATGTAAGGAATTACAGTGTATAGATTCACCATGATGCATTCTAAATTAGTTTTCATTTATTTTTTATTATTATATAAGGGTGACACCATTCCCACTAGTTATTATTTGATACCCTAGTTCTTATCAAAAGCCTATGGTGATTGAGAATGCAATTCAGGCCTTATCATAGACCATGTCAAGTGTCAAGATAGAACAACCCAAATTTTCTCTAGATATGAATAATCTCCCCATTGTATGATTCAAGCCCAATCTGCTAGTGTAAAGCATCTGGCATATAAGGAGGTGTGCCTAAGGTATTTTAGTGCTCCAGATGGGATACTATTGACTAATTTTTTCTATAGTATTAAAAAATGGTATTAGTACATATTTTTATTTTTATTAATATTTGGGGATTGGTAGATGAAGATATAAATATGTCAGAGGTTTTGATGGACCTATGGCTAGTGATTCATGAATATGTTTCTGATAGAAATTCTAGGTTACCCAAGTTATGGGATTTTTGTTCTTAATTTTCATTATTGAAGTTGATATATTTTTTCAATTATATTGTGTTTATTTGAAATCATACTTATTATTTTGATATTGGAATATAGTGGTAGGAGGTGTGTGTAGATGAATTATACTTTTCATGTACAATTTATATGAAATTCATGGTTTTGTGTGAAATTTATTTTTCTAACCCTAGAGGGTTATATATTTTAAAGTGTTATAGAAAAATTATATATTATTTTCCTATATAATTTTTTGGGTTAATTATACTTATTTAGACCATGGTTTCAACTCACAAGAATTGTTTTTGATGATAGTAAATGTGGATACTATGGTGGGATGATTTTAGATGATTGATATACAGTCACTTAGTGAAAGGTATGTATATTGACCCATGGTTGGTTGGTTTAGGTATTTAATTACCTAGTGATGGTTTGGTGTATGTGATGTATGGAAGAGAGATGGTTTGAAATGGGAATGGGATAACCATAATAATTAGATACTTATGATAGGGTATAAAGAATAGAAGTGAGATTACTTGGAATTTTTTGATGTAAAGAAATTGGATTTCCTTTGGTATCAATGTTGGGTTGTTAGGTAGGATCAGTTGTATTCATATCCTTGTTAGTTTTAGGTTTGTTTTTTGAATCACATAATGGAAGCATGGCGGGCCTTAGCAGAAGTGATATTCTTTGGGATAATTAGAAAGGAATCATCTAGACTACTTTTTTCTAGATGAAATTAACGTGAAATTAAAACCTAATAAACTTTTTAGGGTGTGATCCTAAGTTTGATGGGAATAAACTCATTAGAGGATGAGTGTGGTTGTGTGACCAAGAGATACAAGTGTGTGTACCCATTTTAGACTCGTATGTGATCAATATGGATGGAAAGTAAGAACTAATGAGAGGGTTCTATAGAGGATCACTTTGATTTAAAAGGAGAGTGAATATTGGAATGCATTTTTTTAAGAAAAAACTGATGTGTCAAGGAAAGTATGCACTGGTGATGCAAAATACATGTTCAGTTTTTAGATTAGTGGAGTGGACCATGTATGGGTATTTTAGGAATTTTATAGGTTCTAAGGGAATCCAAGGGGTTTTGTGATGATAGTGTGGTTATTAATATAACTTTAAACTGACTTCTAATAGGTGACTCATGTGATCTTAGTTATGTTCAATATGTTATTTTACTTATGGAACAATTGAGGATGAAATGTGACATTTTTTGTTAGTTGTGGTCAAGAACCTATGTGATCAGTGATGCTCTTATAAGCATGGTGGCAAAATGTTTTTATAAAAATGAGAAGTGATTCTTTTATTGTAGGAGGACACATCAAATATAGATCAGAGTACTGTGGTATGGTCAATCCAAGCTTATTCCATGATATGGGTTATTAGGATGGGATGAGTGTGGATTTGGAAGAGTAATACACATACGATGATAGAACCTTTGTAGTTAATGATATGGAATTAGTTTAAGGTAATCCATTAGGTGGAAAGTGAACCATTAACCATTAGAGGGTTTGATCCTAATTACAGGTGAATTTTGGCAGGTGTTGAGGGTGAAATTCCTGTAATACTATTTTATGTATTGATTAGTTTTTCATCTTAGTGTTTAGATATGATTGGGCCAATCACATTGAGTGATTACATTTGGTGATAGATATGACATTAGATATAGATATTAGGTGTTTTGGTTATTCTATGTGATGATAAGGATACTATTATGGTGGAGAGAATATAATTAGTCATGGGTTCATGACCCTATTGTTAGAAGGGTTGTGGATGTGGTGAGAATGAATGGTTGATGGTTGAGATGACACTTGGATGCTAGTGAGTAGGTAGAGTTGATTTTATCTGACTGAAAATTAACATTTTTATTGATTTGAATAAACACAATATACAAAATATCATCACGCTGGTCTAAAATACTTCAAACCTAGAGCCTTATTGACAAAAACTTCATCCCCTCACTAGGAAAAGACCCCAAGTTAGAGAAGGAAAACATACTGCAATCAGGGGTTTCCAGAGAGGCCAAAAAATCAGCCACCATATTTCCCTCCTGCCAAGTGTGAGAGATCTCTGTGTGAGTCCCAATAAGAAGTTTGCATCTCCTAATAGTGTAAGAAATATTCCAAGGTACCATGCCTTTTCCCAGCATTGCATTGTACAATATCATGGAGTCTATCTCCACCGCTGTTAGAAAAATCTTCCTCCGAGAGCACATTTACAAACCTACAGCCAAGGCTTGTGCCTCCTCCTGGAGTGAGTTGCCTCTCCCAAGCGCACCTGCAAACACTGCAATCATAGACCCCATAGGGTCTCTCACAACACCCCCCATACATATGTCCCATGATCATTGATCCATCCCTATTGAGTTTTAGTCCCTAGCTAGGATGCCTCCAGTGAACCCACCATCCCTGCCCTTAGATGTCGGCCTGATGATCGGTGAAAATGTTGGAGGCGATGGAGGTCACCGATGGCACAGAGTGACAATTGAGGCACAGTCTAACCAGGTCCAAAAAAGAGTTTTTCATTTTGAAAATAATACCAACCTGGGATCCAGAAATTTTATTTTGGAGACTATAATTTCTTGCCTTCCAAATTGTCTAGCACCCTGCAAGAAGAATGACTATTCGATCTTTCCTTTCAGCCCCGTGATTCCCAGCACCTCTAAACCATGAATTGAGGAAGTTACCATGCGCACCATCATACCCGTCCCAACCGAAGAAGGCTTCGAATGTCTGCCATATATTTATGGTCTATTCAATGTCATATAAGAGACGCCCCACTATTTCCTGATTGAAAGACCTGCAACACCAACATCTCTAAGCCATGTTAACTCCCATACGTTTCAAGCTGTCATCTATCGGTAGTGACCTATTCTGCATACACCATAACCAAAAATTAAATTTGGAAGGGATCTCCTTGAACCATAGAGCCCCCCCACAGATCATTATTCGATATATCCATCGTCACCCGAGCGTAATACTTGATTGAAAAGGCACCCGACGTAGAACCAATGAAAATAAGCCTATCATGCTCATCACTAACAACTATGTTATTGAAAAATTCCATTTGGCTTCCATCAAGGATGACCTGAATAAACTGAGGGTGACTGCTTGCCTCTTTGAAAGATAAATCTAGGGTGGGGCATCCCAGAAACATTAGCCTTCCCACCCCCAATCAAGCTACCAAAAGTTGACATTTCCTCTTCCCACTATCCATCGAGAGTGATGATGTAAGACATCCAAGTATGGGTAAAAAAGATTACATATCCTGGAAGAACGCATCCTCTGAACATTCACATTCAAGCTATATAAGTCCTGTATTGTTCTACCCCAAAGAGACCATCCTTCCAAGGACTCCCATTCAAGTCTAGCATGAAGACCTTTCATGGTTGAATAGACACTTCTCAAATTGATGCCCCCTTCATATAGAGGTTTTTCAAGTTGTTTCCTCGAAGCCTAGTGATGTATGCCTTCCATATGCCTATCCCAAATTAAGGAAACCATAATAATTTCCAGGTTGGAGACCAAACTCTTAGTAACCTTTAGAGTGGAAAGAATGTGCATGGTAATGGAAACTAAGACACTGTTCACCAGAGTAATGTGACCTCCAAAGGATAAAAATTTGTTCTTCCAATTATATATGCGCCCCATGATTTTGTTAATAAGTTTTTTAAAATGATTCACCTAAAGGGAAGAGGGAATAACCTATGCCCCAAGATATTCCATGGGAAAATAACCCTTTCCCATATTCATACTGGACCCCAAAACCCTCTCCCTCTCCCCAGAGGTCTTCTTGGAAGTAAAGAAAAGGATTTTCTCTTTTTTCACCACCTGCCCACTTCACTTGCAATATTACCCCAAAATTCCATTCAGCCCCTGCACTGACCTCCTACTACCATTGATAAATAGGATTGTATCATCCAAAAACATCAAGTGAGTGATACCCCTAGTGGCATGACTGTTGTGATAAGGCATAATTTTACCCATGTAGAGGCCTTGATTTATGTAACAACTCAGAGCATTTTGTGTAAGAATGAAAAGAGTAGGGTACATAGGATCCACTTTCCTGAGACCATGACAAGCCTTGAAAAAGAAAAATTGTTTACCCATGAATGAAGTAGAGATCCATGCCGAGATGAAGCAACATAAAATAAGGTCACTGGTCAAGTTGGAGAACCCCATGAAAGCCATGAATTTTAGGACAAAACCCCATTCCAACCTATCATAGGCCTTGATCATGTCTAATTTAACCACCAAATTTCCCCTGAAGGACTTGTTATTGATGCCACTTACCATTTCTTGGACCACAACCATAGCACCCTAGATTGATCTCCATTTTATGAATCCATGATACTCATAATTCATCCAAGAATCCAAGTGAACAACCAGTCTCCTGTTGAGTATGCTATCCAGGAACTTGTACTGAAAGTTTCACATGCTGATGGGCCGGTATTTCTCAATGGACTGGGGATTTCTCACCTTAAGAATAAGAACCATTTTGGTCGCACAAGCAATTCGAGGATGGTCCCCTCCCTAAAATAAATCCTGGACAACATGTACAAGATCCCCTTTAATAATATCCCAAGTCTCCCTATAAAAAGAACCAGGGAACCCATCAGGCTCTGGTGCACTATCTGGGTTCAAAGACCACACCGCCTCATGCACCTCATCCTCAACCGGAGTTTTCATGATTCCCTCATCAATGATCTCTGAAACATTGTTTGAAATACTGTCAAAATTCTCAACCCCACCCCTTGGGTATCCCCTTGCCCAACCTGGATTGGGAGAATCCAGTAAGGACTGTAGGGATCCATTGACCATGATCCCTACCTCCTCTTGATCAATGGAAAAAGATCCATCATCCCTATGAATGTTGGGCCTATGAACACGCCAGAGTTCTCTAATGAAATCATGAAAGTATATCAATTTATGATCCCCCTCAAGAAGCCATTTAACCCATGCTCCTTCTTTGTCAATCCTCTCCTGCCTCAGAAGATTATCAAATAGCTTATCTTTTTTAGTTCCTAGTTTAGAAAACATAGAGTCATCCCAAACATGTTCCAAACAGTTCTCCGGGAGTTCAACCTCCACACTGATCTCAGAGGTCATTTATCCATAAATTGGGGAGGAAAATACTTGAGGGAAGTTTAGGAGAAAGTGGTATTAGAATACTCTAAGTGGTTGGTCACACCATGGTGCATTAGGATATTCTATAGTGGATGGTTGGGGGTTGGAATTGCACCACAACCCAATGGGTCATGATGGAATGCAACCTTAGATGAGGATAATTGCATTCTGAACCTTATGGGTCATGATTAAATGAGCCTTTAAGATAGTTTTTAATTTAATATAAGATCCATATTTTCTAGGTTTTCCCCCATTCATATTTAGGCCAAGTGGGAATGTGAGGAGGGCCATTTTTGTAGGATCTTCCCCCTAATTTCTCCATTTCTTCTCCTTTGATGTAGGGTGTTATTGGTGGAAATTTTAAGGTGATTTAGAGGTATAATTTTCTTCTCATCCTTAAATTATTCTTATTCTTAATATTTATTCTCTTATTTTAGGTGGTCTCATCTAGGTTTTTGATAATGATTCTATAAGAGTATTATGGGATCATCCCCAATATTATGGGGATTCATGTTGTGGTGATTTTTGATATCAAAGGATGGGAGATGTATCTCATTGATCACTATTTAATTAGAGGCATGTCACTCAATAAATTTTATAGGGTTTCCACCATTTTGGAATGGAATTGGAACTGATTTATATGTCGTATGATGAAGATTTTGTTCATACATGTATCGAGAGAATGTAAAACCATGGTTTGAGCTCAAAGAGTGATAATAAGCATTATTAAGGATGTAAGATCTGTGTTTGAGGTAGGTTCTATTTATAATACTCAACCATATACTTTTTGATTCATTATTGTGTATTCCTACATGATAATTTCTGTTTTATTATAGGTAAAGAGACTGAGAAATCAACAGGTAAATAGATAGGGTGGCATTGAGCCTCTTAGAGTTAGAGAAGGTTCTCTTTTTTAATTTGATCGTTTTGGAAGTTCTTGATAACTACGTATCCAAGGGGTTGAAGATACCATATGAGTTTATAAGATTCATGGGGAACTCCCTTGATCTTGATATTATATGTGGATACCCTATTTTGAATTTCTAGGGTAATTATTATAGGCATGAGAGCCTCAGTCATAGGTATTATGGGTGTGACGAACGTGTTGGTTAGAGTAAATATAGAAAGAGGGGGTCAGGGAAGGGGTTAATTTCCTTTTAAAAAACAACTTAGAAGTTAAAAATAAGATTAATTTAATTTAATTTATATAATAAATAATTTAAATCAACAAATTTAATCACAAGATAAATAATTATAAGTGAAATAAATTAAGTAAACGAGTTAGTGTAGTGAAAATATAAATAAAAGGAAATGAAAAATTTCATTGAGGAGTTTGTAAATAATCCAAAAAAATATCCCTATGTCTCCTCCCCTAAATATCCTTGAGAGGTTTTATTTTAGACACTTGGATTTAGTGTTATCTAATCAACCCATTATAAGAAAGAAACCCCTTTATTTTTAGAGGTTGTAGCAAGAAACCCGATTACATGACAAACCTTTTAGTGGTTGTTTCTAGAAACCCAAATCCCATTAACTTTAATTTAATAAACACCTATCCCCCCATACTCAATGAAATTGAGAACCCAAGAAGAGAAAATATTAGAGGTTTACTTATTACAATCAATTTTAAGGACACTCTATCCCCACAACAAGAATACAATAAGAAATGAGTGGTTGGAAGAGAGATAAATGTAAGAGAGCACAAGAATGAGACAAAAGTGACATAATTTGTATTATAATGAATCATAAATGTAATTATTTCCTTATAAGTAGTATTATGGGTGTATTTATAGCCTCAAATGGATTTATGGTCATTTTAGAACCTCTAAGTGGCCTAAAGAGTCATTGGGGGTCAATTTAAGGCATGTGAGGTCAACTCCAACAACTATTTTTTAGCAGTCTGGACACCACTGGCTAGCTGATGGGTGTCATCAACTAGTTGATGGGTGGAACTAGCTATCTGGTGGAACTTAGATAGAACTAAAGTTCTATCCATACCCCTCCAACCATCTTGTGGTATCCCACGAGTAGCCACTGGCACTTGTAGGTGGAGGACTTTAAAAACATCTACCACACTCCTCTTGAGACCTATGCTTGTTTTGACAACTCCATGAATTTTTTTCTAAAATAAAAACATTTAAATCAATGAAATAAAAACATTATAGATATAATTTGGTGTGTGTGATCATTATAACCACATAATAGAGTGATATGTACAACATTCTCCCTGTTTTGATGATCACAATCACTTAATAAATTTAATAATATAAAGATAGGCATGATACATTTCTCATGAATACAACTAAAATAATTTCAATATCTCATAATGAAACTCATCTAGGATTTTAAGAACACATTCAATGTTTAAAAGTAAATTGATCTAATTGAAAAATAATTTCAAAATAATTTCTCAATTTGAAAACATTCTCCCCATTTTAAATATATACCAAATAAATGTACCTTTAATTCCATTACCAAAATCATAACCCCTTAAAAATTATTAAAAATCCTTAAGAACTTAAACAAAATATTTTAATTTGATAAAAAAACTTAATGTTTCACTTTTTTTATATATATTTTAAAAACAACATACCTTATATAATAAATATACCATTAAGATTATCAAATTCCTCTCCCACTTAAGTATTATTAACAAGCTCATGGGAACATGTTAGAAAAATATGGTTAATTTATTCATTATGAAATATTAATATATGAAAAACAAAATATATTGTGAATTTTATTAAGACCATAATTAATGCTCAATTGAGAGTGGAAAAACCATCATTTATTTAGAAATATAAAACCAAGATTGCCATAAAAGAAAATTTTAAAAACAAAATTCAAAACTTAAAGGATTTAAACATTTCAAAATATTATTCTAAAAACTAAAAACCACATTCCACATGATCTTTTTCTTAGAGACAGATATTTTAAATTCAAAATTTTCAAAACTTTTTTAAAAAAATCACTATCTTATAACATTTTATATTAAAAAAGGGTTGGATCCCCTCAAATAATTCATATTTTTAAAAGTTTTAGGGGTCACTAAAAACATATAATTCAATAGTTAAATGAAAAAAATCACTTAAGAGAGTGAAATAAATCAATCAATAAATTTATGATTTAAATAATGGAGATAAATGGATCAATTTTCTACAAAATAAATAAATTGATCTATGTATTTAAGAATTTAAATTAAATAATATAATTAAATAATGGTTAAGGTGAAAATTTAAAAGAAAATCCTCATTCTTTCCAAAGTAAAATGAAATAATTATAAGCATTCAATTCCTAAATCCTTAATAAAATCAAAATTATAAATTGTAAGGGATTTAACAAATATATCGACTAAGTGAGAATTAGTGAAAACAAAATCTAGCATGATATCCCCATTTTGGAAATAGTCTCTATGAAAATGGTGCATAAGGTCAATGTGATTAGTGCAAGAGTCTTGAATTATATTTTTAGAAATAGAATTTTCACTTGTGTTATAACACTTAATTATAATATTATCATAATTTATTCCATAATCTAGAATATTATGTTTTATCCAAATTATTTGGGAACAAAAACTATTGAGGACAACGTATTCCACTTCAGCTATAGAAAGAGCTACTAAAATTTTCTTCTTACTACTCTATGAGGCAAGGGATTTTCCAATTAAATGAAAATTTTCACTTGTAATTTTTCTATCTAGTTATAAATCACCAAATTATAAATCATAAAAAATTAAAAGTTCAAAAGAGGTGTATTTTGAATAAAACAAACCATGTTTTTTAGTTCTTTTAAAATACTTAAAAATTATTCTGAGATCTTTGAAATGGTATTCCTTTTCATTGAATTGATAATGGGTACAAATTAATATAGTCAACATGATTTCCATCCAAGTCATGGTAAGATAAAGAAGACTCCCAATCATACCTCTATATATCTCATTGTCCACTAGTTTACCATCTTTATCCAAAGTAAGCTTATAAGAGGTGCTCATTAGAGTACCAATATCCTTAACTTGACCCATTCCAAAAAAATTTAAAAGTTCATTATTATATTTTATTTCTCTAATAAAAGTATCATCTAAATTTTGAGAAATTCTAAAACTAATAAAAAATTTGAGTTATACCATAATACACATTTTATATTCCTTACTCATTAAATCAGAAAATTCATTGCAAAAATATTCTCTATTTGAACAAAAAATGACATCATCAACATAAATTTAAACAACTAAAAGATCCTTTGAAATATGTTTTGAAAATAGATTTGAATTGTCCTTTCCCAATTTAAAACCATTTTCTAAAATAATTTTATTTAAAAATTAATACCATGAATGAGGGGATAATTTTAATTTATAAAGTAATTTGGTTAACCTAAAAACATTATCCAAAAATTTAGAATCTCAAAACCTGGTGGTTTCTCCACAAAAACACTTTTGAAAATAAAAAACTTCAAAGATTCACTTTTAACATCCATTTTAAAAATATTAAAATTCAAATGAGAGGAAAATTCCAACAATATTATAGCCTAGTGATAGGGGAAAATTTCTTACCATAATCAATTCCCTCCTCTTGGTTATAGCCTTTATCTACAAGTAGTGCTTTGTTATAGTGGATATTACCTTGATGATTAAATTTATTTCTAAAGACCCATTTGGAATGAATAATGGAATGATCACTAGGAATTTCCACAAGATTCTAAATATTGTTCCATATAAGTTAATTTATTTCCTCTCATATGGAAATAACCCAATTTTCTTCATTAAAAACTTCATAAATATTTTTAAGCTCTAGTTGTGACATAAAAATGTGATTTTTTACTTCATTTAAAGTATACCTCCTAATATTAGTTCCATCTTAAAAATAAATGATAAAATTTTCAAGAGGATGGTTTTTAAATTTTACCCATGCCTTGGGTAAATGGATATATTATTTTTCAACTTCAAATTTTTAAGTGGTTCAGTCTCATTTAAGGTCAAATTATCAAGGTATACCTCAACATAATCAATTTGAGGATGATTTTTGGGAAAATTCTAATTAATTTTATGTGAATTTTCTCTTCAATGGTCTTGGAACTTTTTTTTTGAAAACTAAGAAAGATTTACTTGAGTTAGAATACCCAAGAAAAATACATTCATATAATTTAGGGTTAAATTTACCAAGATTATATTTGGTTTTAATAATAATTTTTTTAACCAAACACATTTAAATAAAAAAACTTTATATAATTTTCCTTTCTATATCTAATAAGGGGTAATTTTAATAATGGGTCTTATGAGTATATAGTTAATGGTATAACATGCGTTATTGACTTCTTTATCCCAAAAATATTAAGGGAGCTTGAAATCATTAAATATAGTTTAATAAATATATTACAATGTTTGATTCCATCTTTAAATAACCTATTTTTTGGTGTTTTAGGAGAATAAAAATAATGGTTATAACTTTGTGAAACACAAAAATAATCAAAAAAATTATTTTTAAACTCTCCCCCATAATCACTCCAAAGGGAAATAATCTTATACCCATTTTAATTTTTGGGATTCTTTGAATATTTGTTAACGACTTTACCAACCTCACTTTTAAGTACCAATAAATACATCAAAGTAAATCTTGTATAATTATTGACAATTAAAAATGATTAATATTTAAATTCTATACTAGCCACTTGGGTAGGTATAAAAAGATATATTTGTATAATTTCAAGGTTCATAGAGGTTGGTACTTACTTTTTATATATAATAGAGTAATTTTGTTGATTACCAAGTTTTCAAGGCTCGTAGAAAATATAATTTTGAAAATGAAATTCTAGTAAATATCATACTAGCAGTTTCTGGTTAAGATTCACTAGTGACCGTGTTCTACAATGACCAAGGTTTCTATATAATACCCATTAATCTCTATTTTGTGAACTCAAATATTTAACATTTTGTCTATAAAAGTATTTTAAATCAATATCATAGACATTTTAAAATCTAGATGTGGAAAATAAAATCTTTCTATGGGAATCAAAAACTTTGCAGTCATCATTTTCAAATGAAACTTTAAAAAAATGTCACCTAATTAACCAATTTTAATAAAATTATGCTTCAAAACTTTAACATATAAAATTCATTTAATAATAGAGGATTTTGAAAATCCAAAGGAACCCATACCGAGAATATTACTACTTGATTTGTCACCAAATTTGACAAGCCAACCATCAAGCTCGTCAATTTGGATAAACTTAGTGTATTCACCATACATATTACTCAATCATGAACTATCCATGTACCATATAACTCATTGTGAATTTATCTTAAGATATTTTTTTTATTTGAAACAATCCATGAAATAAGAGTTTGATACCCAAAATTTGAGTCTACAAATGTTAGTTAAAAGATATTTTGGAACACATAATTTCTTTCAAAATTTTCTTCTAAAATAAAACTTTGAAGGAATTTGAATGGATTTGGGCCTTCTATAAAATGAATTATTGTATCTATATTTATAAATCAAGTGACCAATTTTTTCTACAATAATTACTAAATTTATATTAAGATCTACCTTTATAAAAATGGTATTTTTGGAATTTATAGTGGTGATTTATTTATTAGAGTAACCAAGCCTATAAGTACCTTTTCTATGACATTTGAAAAAAACTTAAATTCAATTTTTTATCACCCTGGGAGAACTTTACAAGTGAATATTTGATCTATTTGATTGTATTTTCTAATTTTTCAATGTTTGGTTGATCTTTTAGACATATCCTTATTTCCTTTAATTTTATCTAAATCAATTTTCAAAAATAAATTTTCTTCTAATAAAAAATTGAATCTTTTTTCTTATTCTTAATAATTTTTGAATGATTTTTTGTCTTTTTATTTTTCTCCTTTAGTATCTCATTTTCTTTAAAAGTATGATCTTTATCATTAATAAAAAAAATTCATTTATTTTTATGCTATTTTAATTTTTTTGTAAGCTCAAAAAATCCTTCTGGTAATTGATCTCTAGAATATATTATATAATCATAATCTAACTGGGTCAAAGATAAATAAGAAGTAGAGGAATTTACCTCTTGAATTACCTTAGTGTCAGCCAAGAGACTATTGGTTCTCCAATTACATGAGTCTGACAAGGATATGGATTTATCACTTGAACTCTATGTTGATACCATGAAATCCTTATTTCTTTACTTATTCTCCTTTGCCTTACTTTTTAGAGTGAGGAAACCTAGTTTTATGTGATCCTTTTTGTTTCACTCATATAATCCTACATCAATTTTAATTTTTTTCTTATTATACTTGTAATGGAAGTAAGACTTATTCTTCTTGAATAATTTGTTAATATTCTTAGAAAAATGATAAATATTATCTTCACTTATGAAAGAAGCATCATTATTTCCTTGAAGTCAATGGTCTTATTATCCTTGAACTCTTTGGATTACTTATCATATTTCATCTTCAATGTAATATCATAGTTCAAGAGCGACCTGATGAGTTCTTCAACCGATATATTTTTGATATCCCTTTCTTCTTGTATTTCCATCACTTTGGGTGTCCTATAACTAGTAAAAACACAAAGAATATTCATTGAAAGAATTTACATTGAAATAAAATCACATTAGGACGTTATTCAATTAAAAATATTAGTGAAATGAGTGAAAATTTCTGTTATAGAATCATTAGGATGCATACTAAATATTTTAAAATCTTGATGATACAGATCAAGCCTAGTATCCTTTACATTTTTGTACCTTAATGTATAACTTCAACTAATTTACAGATTTCCTGAGAAATTTTACACATGGAAACTCTATTAAATTAATTTCCATATAACCAAAAATATATAGAATTCATTGATTTTACATTAATCTCAAAAGTTAGAATATCATCAAGGGTACATTTTTCTTCTTTTTCTTGGGTGGGGGTATTTCCATGCATAAAAATTTTAAATACCAAATATCATATACTTCTAAGAAAATTTTTAATTTTTTTTATTTTCAATAACTTTAGTCCAATACATCAAAGTATAGATCTCTGTCCATTGATTTTCCTTCCATAGAACCTAGAATAACTGAGGTAGAGGTCATGTTTAAGTTATTGATCCTTGAAACATGTTAAGGTTTTGAAATCAAGGTTGCCTCTAATACCCATTTTTGGGTATAGTAAATATGGAAGGGGGTGATTTTTTTAAAAATTATTTAGAAATTAAAAATAAACTTGATATAATTTGAATTATTAAATTGATAATCAGAATTAAAAGAGTTAATAATAAGTTAAATAATTATAAATGAAAGAAAATAAATAAATGAGTTAGAATAGAAGAAATATAAAAAAATAAAAGGAAAAATTTGATAATGGTGTTCAACAATAATCTAAAAATAGACCCCTACATGTCCTCCTGTCAAGATCATTGTGATGTTTTGGTTTAAACTTTTTGATTTACTGGAATCTAATAAAAATATTACAATAAGTAAGACACTTTATTTTTAGTGTTTGTATTAAGAAACCCTATTACATGGATAACCTTTTAGTGGTTATAGCTATAAAACCAAATCCCCTTAATTTTAAGGCATTAAGCACCTATCCCCCTCACAGTAAATGGTAGTGAGTACCAAATAAGACAAAAATAATATCCTTTCTTAGAAAAAAAACTTTTAATCAAACTCTATATTCCACAATAAGAATACAATAAGAAAATAGTGGGATTAAAAGAGAAAAATGTAAAATAGTACAAGAATGAGATCAAAGTGATAACATTTGGTACTAAAATGAATATTAAAGGTAACCATTACCTTCCAAGAACCTTTGGGTTGTATTTATATCCTATAATAGCTTTAGGATCATTCTAAAACCTTTTAGGGGCATAAATAGTTGTTGGGGGTCAAATTAAGGCATACAGGTCCCACTCCAATATGTATTTTTTTGGAAGTATGGAAGCCACCAACCATCTAGTGGTTTCCCACTAGGTAGCTACTAGAACCTATATGTTGAGGAATTTATAAACATTATCCACACTCCATTTGGTTTGGTACCTTTATAAAATAATTTTCTAAAATAAAATCTATGAAAAACATGAAATGAAAATTTTATAAACAAAATTTGGTGTCTATGATAATTAAAACCACCTAAGAGAGTGATGTGTAAAACATACCATAAATCTTATTCTTGGTTGGTAACACACTTTTAGGGGTACATTGGGGCCTTGGGAAACATTATAAGCAATATAATTTCTCTAGGCCTATACATGGTGTGTTTGAGAGGTTTTTCTATGGACATTGGGTTTATGAGATTTTCTAAAGGAGATATGAGTTAAAACACAAGTGAATGTTGTGGGAGTTAAAAGGGAAACTCAACTTTCCTATTGAGGATAATTTCAGACAGGGCCTGCAGGTTTTGGGGTCACCTTGGGGTGACATATGTAGGTTAGTAATAGTGAATAGAGACTGAGTATCATATAAGTAACCTAGTGGATATCTTCATAGGTGATATGGGAATCCTGACAAGTTCAATATGTCATACCCTCTATAATTGGTTCTGGTATAGGAAGACTACCCTGTGAGTCTATATATATGATGAGATATAATTAAAGATTCATGGATAGGTCTTGAGTAACTTACACAATCAATGTTTGTTTATTATCATGTAGGATAGGTTGTAAAGCCTTGTTTGTTTCCTTATGTGTATGGCCAACTATGTGTATGCTTGCTGGTGATATAGGATGTTTATCCTCACCTTCAGTGAAAAGGTACTCCAAATATCATACCTTGATTTATAAATTAGTGGTTAGGATATGGATGTATGGCCTCACCTTGAGTAATAAGGTGTTGGAATGGACTGCATTGCGTGAGAGGGTACTGGTCTGGGTTGTTATGTAACACATGATTAGATGTATGAACTCACCTTCAGGGAGAAGGTGTTCTTAGGGACCACCTTGAGAAAGAAGAAATTGGTCCAGGTTGTGATGTGTCACAATACTTGATGTCGGCCCTCACCATGAGTGAGAATTCACTGCAAAGGATCACACAAATTGAGATGGTACTAGTCTAAGTTGTGATTCAACATGGGACTGGATGTATGGACCCACCTTGTGTGAGAAAATATCAAAATTTATTTCCTTGAATGAGAGATAACTAGTCTAGGATATAGTTGTGGGATCCTACCATGAGTACAAGGGTATAGGTCAAGACTTGGTATGGTGGTGTTGAGGTTTGGTATGGGCCCAACCACGAGTAATAGGGTTGTGGTCATGGAATTATATGACACCCTACCCTTGATATTAGGGTTTGTGTTAGGGTTGTTACATGAGGTGACTATTCTCAAACATATTCTAAAGTATGTAATATTGGGTGTTGTGGTGGACTTCGTAGCACATGATGAATTAATGCAAAAGCTTGTGTGTAGTTTTTTTCTAATATTTATTTTACTCATTCATACACACATATATGATAGTGTATTTTTGGGTCACTTAGTGAGAACCTATTGAGATGTATTTATCAAACCCTGCATGAGAACCTTGGTGGGTATACAAACCTTATGTCTATTATGCAGGTTTGAGCATAGGTTGTGTAGTTGATTGGGCTAGATAAGCTTAATAGATATTTTGATATGGGATGGCAGTGAGGGTTGAGGATGGTAATAGATCCACCTTATTTATTTATTGATTTTTTATTTGTATATATAATCATCCCATTTAGAGATTGGTTGGGATGTAAGATCATATAACTACATATTAATTTGTTATAGAATGGATGTGTTTCTATTTATACATACTTTGATTATCTATTGTGGATGATATTTGGTTATTTATTTATTATTTATGGTTGTGATATTGATGGAATAGTCTCCCAAATGTATGATTCTGGCCTTCACCACTCCTTAAAAACCTATGGCATATGGGGAGGTGCACTAGAGGTTATGTGGAACTCCAACTGGGATACTATTTAATAATTTTAGTTGGGTTTCTACATATAGTATTTATAATATATATATATATCAGTTACATAATATAAAATTACATTTTGTTTATAATATTTAAATTTAATTTAAGAACCATAATATGTAACGACCCATTGTTTTTCAATGGAAATTTCATTCTTATAAATATGTCATAAAATCACATGAAAACACAACATAATGAACTACTAAGTGCTAAGTTACCTTTAAACATAAGTTTGTCACTTCTTTATTTGAAATTTCGAAAATCTAACATACACAGTTGCAATCAATAATTTATTTGGAGTCCAATAAGAAAAACTTAATTTTTAGTGAATAGTAACCTACCCTTATGAATAGTAACATACCCTTATGAATAGTGATATACCCTAATGAATAGTAACCTTACCTATGATAGTATAAAAATAATATTCAAGTTGAATGTACGATATACCTATAATTTAGAATAAGTAAATGAATGTTTTAAAACTGATTTTCGATAATAAAATATGATTTTAATTAAATATTAAAATAATCATATTTAGAAAATTATTTTTGAAAAATTGAATTCATTTTTGGATTCTACACATCAAAAATATTTTAGGTTGAATTTTTGGTATTTTTCTGAAATATATGAATTTTTGATGAATAGTAAAATGCGATAATTTATGATAAATGCAAAATCAGAGATTTATTGAGTCATTGATGATGTTCTGTTGATATAAGACCAATTGGTTCATAATCACATGATAAAATTACTATTCTTTTTCCTGGTAAACTCACTATTCATTGTCTTGTGGGGAAATAATAAATTAAGGAATTTTATATTGAGAAATATCTTCTCTCCTCCACTATAAAAACCCCTCATCACTCCCTCTTCTCTTCACTCCTCTAAATCCTTGCACCTTGCCAATATTCTTCCCAAATCTCTCCACAATAACCTTCTCCATGTCCAAAATCTCCTAGCCTCTTCAAAATACTGAAACCTCTCCCCTTAAGATCATCTCAAATGAGGAAGTCTCAAGAGGTAAATTCCTCTTTCCAATTCCTTCATTTCTTTTAAGTTCTTTTATTTTTGTTTCTTTCCTCACATCCCTTCACCATAATAATATGATAAATCCAGTAAAATACATGTACTGTAATGTTTTCATGCTAATGGGTTATTTCATTATTTTGTCTCTTTTCCCCACCCTTTATTTGAAAGAAATGAAAGCACCGTTTGAGATATGCTAATTTTGCACATTTAAGGACAATGGTTTATCAATTTCTATTATAATATTTAATTCTGTTCATGAAACCATTTTTGTTATCATTGAACCAGATTATTATATTTTTAATATATCCTATTTTTAGTTCTGTAATCCTTTTGTACAAATAGTATTAAGTTATAAAGCAAAACATGTTCTTTATAATCAAATCCACCAATTAACAAAAACGGTTGTCACTATGGTTTTATATAATAGTTTGACTTAAATATAAGTTACCAAATTAAATTTAAAACCATGTAATCTCCTAGATGTTCAATACTATCATATAAATTCATTTATGTAAAACCACTTCTATCTTTCATGTTTATCCGAACTTGAATATAAGTGAACTGGTCTTTAAAACCAAGTAAACAAACGAGCCCGAACAGTGAAATTGAACCTTTTAACTAATAAAAAAGACCTTGAATGAACTAAAAATGGTTATAATAAATTAATTACATATAGAATAGGTTTTTGACTTATGAATTAATATTCCTAATTTGTTTATTCAGGTCTCTAATAACAAGTGGAGAACACCAACGGATTTAAGGTAAGAGATCCTCTCCTTTTCACTCTTAATCAAGATTGTCCTCTATGCTATGCCTTTTTGTGTGTAATAAAAAATGATGGGGTATGTTTACTCACCTAAAAAATATTTCCCTCTTGATTTAAAAGTGATGAGAAACCCCTTTTCTCTCTCATCAATCCCTCTTATTTTCAACCGATACCATGCTGATAAAACCGTAACGAATTCTACCTGAACCTTATTTGTTCTTTTGGGTTGCCTTATCTTTATTTTAAAATGGTTTTATCTTATATATTTATGTGAATATTTTAAATTATGGTTAGTTGTAAAAAATTCTTATATAAATACTCTTTCATAACTTTCTTTCAGGTATATACATGTTTTTAAAAGATTCCCTCCTTAGAACTTTCCGTTAAGCAAACTTGTTTTAAGGGAACTTCCTGAATTTTTACCCAATTTCAAGTGAACTATATCCTCTATTTTAAGAAAACATTGTCTTTATAAAATCAGTATTTTTATTATGAAAACCTTCTTGGTTCAATTTTGGTTTTATATAAAATATTTTCCTCTTTTCAATTTTAAAAGCTCTATAGTATTTTCCTTAAAACCACACAAAAATGTTTTAATGATAATGTTTCTAAAATAAATTTATTATATGTATTCACTTCTATTTGACACCAACTACCATGTTATATTCCTATTTTGCCTTATGAACGTCTATTTATGTTCTAATCCCTTTCTTTCATGGACACTTTCATGATACACTCATTGGTTATGCTTTATGTCATGATTTTAGTACCCAATTCTTTCCATGGGTATCATTATGTTTATGAATGGTTTATTATGTATGATTATTTATGTGGAAAGATTATTTATGTGGAAATAATAATTATGAAAATGTTGATATGGGTGCTCCAAAATAGCGCTCCAATGCATTGGGTAAAGTTAAGTCTCATGAGATGCGATGTGAAACGGGATTGACAGATAGCCTTGACCCATACTAAAATGAAAAACGAGATCGGAGGTTAGACTTGACCCATAATAATGAAATGTTATATGATTATTCCACATTTATATGATTCCATGTTTATATGATCACATGCTTATATGATACGATTTTATATGTTCCATGCTTTAGATATCATTATGTCATGCCTCCTAACTCATGTGCTTAAGATGTATCCTTATGTTCTTTTCCTTACTAGGATTTTCAGCTCATCCCTTTGTTCATGTGTTCCCCAGGGTACCCTATGTATATGTAAGGGATAAAATGAAGTTAGGAGCTCTTTATGGAGATAAAATAAAGAAATGTTTTTTTAGCCCCATGTTTTATGTTTTATGTACCTAGTCTTATCAGACACTAGACTTAACGATCATTGGCTTGTAATCTAATGTTTAATATGATTAAAATCATGAAATGTTATATGTAAAAGGATGGAGTATCTATACATTCTAAGATAAAACTATTCACCTCTCATACTACTAACATTGGTGAGAAGCATGATCGATTGAGGGGTGGTGGTACTAGAGGTACTTAGAGAACCTATCATACCAAATCACACCCAAAATCACCATAGTATATCCCATATATCATACTATCTCATCCCAAAGTTCCTATTGAGGCACTAGGGATGTTCATTCTATATATTATCCCACCACCATTTCTAACAAAATTTGCTTCTTATGTACCTTTTTTATATCCCATGATTCCTGTTCACACCTTCTATCCTTTTCTAATAACTTTCATGCCACCTCTATTTTCCACTTCTCCTATATCTTTAGGTTTTTATGGTCACAATCCTATGAATTTTTGTCCTCAAATATCTAATCATGTAGAGAATACTAATCATCCTGGGAATACACTAAATCCCATTGATTGTGCATAGGTTTTTGATCCATCATAGCTTATGGATCCATCAGGTCTCACTGTTTATTATAGATTAGGTCTATGTTTACATGTTCATAAAATCTAAAATTTTATTTTTATTATAATGTGTTTTAATTTAATATATTTATTTGTCAACTAGATCCACTACTAGGTGGAATGAGAATACTCCCATGCATGATATATAGAAATACCATACACAAATAATATTATAGTACAATGAATACAACTAAATGAATGGTATACATGGTAGGGAATGTAAAAGTTTTATGGAGATGATAAAAAAATATAGTGATACCATTCCCATGAAACCAATCTTCTGGAGACACATTAGTGATAAAATCAAGGATAATGCATGGTTTGATACATGGGTAAAAATATTTTTTAAATTAAAATGGACAAAATTATTATATTTAAATAACTTAATATTTTTCTTATTGATTCTCATTAACTTTCCCATTGTTCAAGCTAGGAGTGATGAATGGTTGAAGGAATTAAGGGAGTCGTAGAGAGAATATAATCATGAGTTATATGTTGGATGGATTAGTAGAATTGGAACAAAGTTATAGGGTATTCAAGAACTCAATTATTGTAAGTTACATTGTATAATGAGATGATTTCCTATTGGAATAGTTATGAGTTTAAGGTATTATTCAAATTTAATGGGTTTTACCTAAAAATTATTATGATTTTTATTAATAATTTGATTTTTATTATTTATTTTGTAAGATTATTCTCAAATAAATAAATAAAAAGTTTAATAAGAAGTATGTAAATTCTTTAGGATGTATGACTATAGTGAAACAAGAGTGAAACCAGGTATTTTTCAAGTATAAATGAGTTTAATTTGGTTTCTTAAGAGGTTGTTTCTAAAGAGTAAGGAACATTAGGTTGATGTTATAGTTGATTTTGATTAAGTTTTGGTTATTAATAAAATATTAGGGAATATTATTTTTTTACATCAATTTCCATTTATAGTGGGTATAGTTGAGAATTGAATGGAATGTACCTTAAGAAAAATTATTTCTCTCAAGCATAGAGATTAAATAAGAGAGTAATATTAATAATGAGATGAAATAAAATATTTTAAGAATTATTCTAATGATTTAAAATTTTAATATATATTTTATAAATAAATATACCATTTATAGTGTCAATAATGTGATCTAGAGGTCCTTGACGAGAAAGAAGATGATAAATTCCATCCAAATGACCATTTGTTAATGGTATTAGGTGATTATCACCAGGGAATGGTCGATATTCATCTTGGAAATATTATCATTCCCATCAAGTATTATCCCACTTCTAGTATTTCAAAACACCTCTTCTAGTAAAAAGTTTAAAGAATCCCATTTAGAAGCAAAATAGTAAACAATTGGCAACACGGGAGCATGAAGGAGGTCAAAATATCATCATTATCTTAATGAATTATATGATGGATATGTGTTTATCACTTCCACTATATGTTAATATGGATTTTAATACATGGATACAAATTATGTGCTCCTTGTATTATGATCTGGGGAGTGGTGATAGTTGTCATAGTAGTGACCAGGGTGTCTATCTTCTTGGTGGTGATGGTGATAATGTTATTTAAGAAAATGATGTTAATAATTATGTTCATGATGAGTGTGATAGAAGTGATGAACAAGATGATAGTTATGATCATGTCGATGATTTTTTAGAGGGGTGTATTGATCTACTACATTTTTTAAATCATTTTTATGACACTTTTATTGCATTAGTGCTCATGTTATAACTTAAACTAATTATGTATGTTATCATTTAATTTTGAAGTTATTAATTTTTTGAATGTAAAATACAGTTTTTTATGATTTAAAATTTATAAATTGAAATAATGCATTACTTATCTTTTTTATAAATGTTTTAAGTATCTTTGTAGGTGGAGTGGTATGGGAGATGTGAAAGTTGACTTGAATGTTGTATCCTAATGGGATGATAATACTAATAGTTTAAAAACTTTTGGTATACATATATAATAATGGTGTCATGATCCCCTCCCCCCCAAAAAGGTACTTATCTTGGGATGACAATGATATAAGGTAGATAATGATGCCCTAATACCCCCTCTAATAAGCCTTAGGTTATAGAAAATCACTGATGGTATATCATACACATAGACGAGAGGCATTAACCTATAATATAAGAGAAAAACGATATAATATTTAAGCACCCAACATCTAACACTCAATATAAAAGTAAAAAAATAAATCCCAAGTACATGAATGTAATGTGATACAACTAAAGAAATGTAAAGAAAAATAAATATATGAAAAGATAAACCCAGTTGTGACCATAAATCCTAAATAGACCCCGAACAATCGTGAGCTAGTAAGGTCCATCCTGATCCCCAAACATATCATGTTGACCTGAAAAATAGTTTATATATATGTAGAGTGAGCATAACATGTATACACAATATGATCCTCTCTAGGTCGTCTCATAAAAAGATAAAGAAAGCATGTTAAATCATAGTGAACAAAAAGTGAAACTAACTCATCACCTAAATAGGTATACTATATTCTCAGCCTCACCATATAAATCACTCACCAAGTATCACATACAAGAGATCAAATAATATAATAAAAAATAGGGCACCATGCTAGTACTTCCCCACTACTTTTCTACTCTACCCAATATCGCATGTCCTGATCCATCTCTCTCCAAATATAATCCAAACCAAAAATAAAAAGGCTAAAGTAGAAATCCTTCCTTAAGATACCTTGTCCAAAGTATCATATCATGAACCATGTGAATCAAAACATCTCATAATATAATCCATATCCCCAAACAATAATTGAGTAGTTTCCAAGAGACACTAAAACCTGTACGTCATGTATTATACCTCAAACCATCATAGTCCATACAAAACAAACCTATAAAAACCATTATAATACTATATATTGAGATACATGTGTGTAAAATAACCACATGAAATTACATCCCTCTACACACATATATAGAGAAAGATCACCACAAAGAATACTAGTACATAATACTACTCGGAGAGGAGAGCAGGACAATAGGGGGTAGTCATCCATCTATTCCTCACCAAACCATATGTTGAGGAAAACACTCTACCAGAGTCCATTAGGTGTTAGTCACCATAAAAATATGGGTGGGGTAGAATATGAAATCAAAAAATATATAGGATAAAATATAGCTCATAACCACACTACGAGCATTAGCCTAGTCTTAGGCTTAACCAAAACTATTGTATCTTATACACTCTACTTCCACTACTATGTAATAAATATCCTATAAGAAAAAAACCTTTCAAGGAATATATTTTAATTAATTGTTTACTTATAACATTTCACTTTATTCTAATTATTTCATTAGTCATTAATTAACATTATTCCATTCGCATTTCATTAACAACCAAGTGATGTACACACCCTCCAAGAATAATCCAACCAATTCCATGATTCCTCAATATTATTAACATTTTTATTCCATTAAATCACCAACACCATGGGTTAAAACATTAATTAATAATTATAATTCCATAATTATAGGTACACTAGGAAATATACTAAGCTACCATTAAAAATTTGCACAACCAAGCACAAAAAACCACCTCAACAAGTGGGGAAAAGAATGTAGGTAAAGAAAAAACATAACCATTCAACCCTTAATCATAACATTATCAAGTAAGAATACCATATTTCAGAACAATAATGGGAAATACCATCTTTAACTTGTTCTATCAATCTCAGTGTGATCCCCGAAACCTCCATGAATACCACCATGCATCTAGCCATCAAATGAATCAACTAATAAAAAAAACAGGCCTCCCAACCCATATCTTTTCAACCATAATGAATCCCAAGATCAAATCACATCACATATAATGGTTCATAACTAGAGGAAACACAGAAGACAATAAACCAAAAATACTGTCAACATGGCATCTGATCCCTAGAAACAAGGCATCTGACCTTCAAAAAAAATGGGCTCGTTCAACCCCAAACATTTATCTTTATCAAAAAACATATTTTATTTCCATATTGAATTAACCAACTCATTTATCAAATTTTACAACCATAAAAAAAACTAAGGCATAAATTATTAATTTTTTAAACATGCTCTTCAAGCATAACATCCAATTTAAACACTTTGAGAAAGAAAAATTCACTTAACACGACTCATTATTATCAACAAAAAGCATTTATAACTTCATGTTATTTATCCAATTCCATTAATATATGGAATAAAAAATTAATTAAACATGAATTAAGAATCAATTTAATTTACATAAAATTATTAGAAGAATTATTTATAAAACATGCTTCTTTAATTCTTTATCCATCTAGAATTACCAAGTTTAAGTTATTTAAAAAATTTCAACATATTAAACATTATAAACCAAATATAAATATAAATATTAAAATATCTAGTAAAAACAATAGTCAATCCATTATTATGGTGAAAAACATGTGATAACTAAAAGTATTAAACCATTTCTTTTATTATTATAGATTATTATTTATTATGGTCAATTCAATTGACATGATAAGGATTAAAGCATGCTAAATTTGAAATTTCACATAAAAAATAATTGGATAAGTAGAGAATACCCTACCTGGTATTTTCCCCTTTGAAGAATTATGTATATAATCAATAGGGAAGAGAAAAGTTTCTTTCATTCCTGGAAATTTCAAAAGAGGAGTTCTGAAAAATTTATAAAGATCTTTGACTCTAAGAGAGGGTATTGGGGTCATTCGTATGAGAGGAAAATTGAAGAAAAATGAATATATAAGGGTTTGGGTATTTGAAAATAAGATAAACATGTGTTCATGAACAAC
This sequence comes from Viscum album, assembly GCA_963277665.1. NCBI lineage: Eukaryota > Viridiplantae > Streptophyta > Magnoliopsida > Santalales > Viscaceae > Viscum > Viscum album. Next base: position 39,723 of record CAUJRU010003173.1, read on the forward strand.
ATCATTGAAACTACCATTTAATTTTCCAAAACAATTATTTAAAGATAGGTACTTGATTGCAGATCGAACCAAATATTTAAAAATGAGTTATAAATTTTTCAAAGAGTCAAAAAAATTAATTAATTTATTTTAGGATTTAATATAATTTAAAAAGGAACATGTGGGATTATGGGTCAAATTATAAGATAAAATCCATAAAAACAGGGTAAATAAAATACCCCTATTTAGGTTAAGGGGTATGCTTAAGGGTAACTTGTTTTGACCCTTACGAAATGCTTTGGAAATGATCACATATGGGTAAATAAATCATACCCTTATATAATATTGGAAAATCCCTCCTTAAATTTATGTAAATTAAGTGGTACGTATAAGGGTAACTTGTTTTACCATTATATAGTGGTATGGAAGGTCTCATGTAAGGGTAGCTCAATCTCACCCTTACACATGCTATGAAAATTCCACCTTATCTTTACACATGATATGTGGTCTATGTAAGGTTAATTATTTTACCCTTATGTAGCTCTATGCAAGGTATCACATAAAGGTATCTTGAGTTTACCCTTACCCAAACATTAAAAATTCCACCTTACCCTTATACACAATAAGTGGTCTATGTAAGGGTTACTTGTTTTACCCTCAAACATTGTTATACTAAGGATAATGTAAGGGTATCATGATATAACCCTTATGAAACCTTTATAAAACTATAATTAACCTTACGTATGTTGTAGGTCTTACATAAGTGTAAGTTTTTCCTTAAAAACATTAAATTTTCAATGAAACAAACTTATTAATTAAAGGAAAAAGGGTTTCTTAGTAACATAAAAATTCTAAACCACTTTATAAAATATTTTACAATTATTTTAAAACATTTAAAAGCATACAAATAAATCTCCAAAACATAAAACACTTATTGTTTCCAAAACCATATTTTTAAATAAAATTCACAAAAAGTCAAACAAACCTAAAAACATTAGGAAATACCATTGAAAGACAAAGGTAAGGCCTGAGGAAAACCCAAACCATTACATTAGATACCTTTTCAAATAATTATTTTCCTCAATAATTAAAACCAAGCCCAGAGAGAAGGAAAAGAAAAGTGTCATCCAAACTGCCACACTGTGAGATGCCTCTTATGAATCTTTCCATCATAGGAGCTCAACCACATAATTATAAGGAACATTGTAAAAAACTATTAAATAATAACATCTAACTCCCAAAAACTACTCTATGGGAGACACCTCTTAGATAATACCAAGGAAAAAAGTAAGGCATCAAGGAAGAGAAAACCATCTCATAAACCCAATAAAGGTCGTCAACCACAAAATGAACTTCTCTACAAGAGAAGAGATAAACATAAAAAACTTGGGATACTGAGTGTTTATATGTGAATAATGTTCCCAAGTACTCTCCTACATTCCATTATTCAAGAAAAATACATGAACCAAAGGAATAACATGCCTAAAAAATTCCTTCTCCTAGTGGTCTTAGATCTTTATAGTTCACTCCTTGAAGGTCAAATCATTGTCAACATCTATATCATCCCAATAAATGATGTGAGAGTCAACATAAAGATAAAAATAAATATAAAAAATAATTAATGCATCATGTATCCAAATATTATGTAAGGGAAGTTCTATCTAATATTCCATGACTCCAACACGAGACAATGCCATGAAAGGCCCAACAAACTGGGTAGAAAGCTTACTCCTATGAACAAACCATCATTAGGAATGATGAATAATAACCTTTAAGAACACTTTATATCCAACTTTTAACTCCAAAGGTATACTCCTATAGTCTTCATAGGACTTTTGACAAAAATTTTCTTCTTTCATCCTCTCATGAATCACTTGAACCATCTCTTTAATGTTATACAATAGTTTTGGCCCTAGAACTGCTAACTCACTGAACCAATTATAGACTAATGGGGAACAACATGGTTGAAAGTAAAAAAATTTAAATGTTTCCATACCAATGGTAGAGTGAAAACTATTTTTGTAAGTAAACTTGATCAAAGTAAAGTGCATCATCCACAAACCTCTAAAATCCAAGACAAAAGCATGAAACATGTATTCAAGAGTCTAGATAGTTCATTCTATATAACCATTTTATATGGATAAAAATTAGTATTAAGTAATAAATAAGAAAAAAAATAATATTATAGATCTATCCACACCCTTTAGGTAAAACATGGATAATGATTATATATAATTGTGCTAATGAATCTATGGAGTCTCACAAGATCCTCCAAGTGTTGCCTTGACAAAAACTCCACTAATCTTGAATCCTTTATTTCTATAAAGTGAGATGATTTCATCAAATGGTACACTATTACTCATATAGATTCAAATCCTTCATGATATCAAGGTAAATCGGTAATTAAGTTTATCGATATGTCCCCCCACTTCCACCAAAGAACCTCTAACAATTAGAAAAAACCACTAGGAACATGGTACTCAAGATTTACCTTATGGTAGACCAAACATTGATATAAAAACACTAAAACAGAATTCTTTAACCCAAGACACCATAACTGACCACTTAGATATTATTATATCTTTTTCACACCAGGATGTATTGATAAGGGTGATTTGTGGAAATCACAAAGTATTGGATTTGGTTCCTTAGAACCTATTTATGTGTACTTTATGATCACCTATATTCATAGTTTTGAATATTAATAAATTACTTATCTCATCATGATTTTTATTCTATATGACATAGTATGTGATTATTTTTTGAGGGTAGTTGTCACACTAAAAGTTCATAATAGTTCCCTACTATGATGAGAAACCATTAGTGCCATGATAGTATTATTAAATATATATTATATTTCCAAATGAAATCATTTGAGTGAAACAAATGATATAGGCTATCAAGGATGGAGACTCATAGTACTTTAATACACCTTCTCATGGTGTACGCCCATGATAATTTTCAGTGTAGAAGATTATGAGATCGAGACCTACCTATAAGAAATCTAAATTTATATGTGTCAGTGGATATTCCTATCTATGGAATTGTATATTTATCCTTAGACTTTAATATTATTATTAATAGATATTATTATTCTTTTACCTTGATGTATTCATGAAAACCATGACGACATATGTTAATGGAGTGGTAGGATAGGTTGGGTGTGTCATGAGTAATATTTTATTAATTAATAATATGATATAGGATTTTTACCTTCTATTATTTAATGAAAGATGATATCTAATTCCCTTTGATAGAAATGATAAATCATAAATAAATTCATGTCCATGATGTTATATAAGAAATTTCAATTTCAATATAGTCAAACAAAGAGTCATTGATCACATTGGTTGATGGCAATATCATGAAACTTGATTTATTATAGATATCACAATAAAGGTATTATATTATGTAGTAATCATCTTCATGAGGTTGTATGTCATTTTGAAATTAACTTATTTCTCTACGAGTACCTTGGTGTGTTTCAAGATGCTAACCTTTGACATTGGGCTGCTTTGCCTATTTCCATTGAGAAAGAGGCCTAGAGGGCCACATGATAACTTTATCAAAAACCTTAGTTAAATAATAATATTATTTATTATTTAACATGTTGAATAAATATTATTCCCAAACATGGTTTAATAATTTATCATGTTTTCTTAATCACATATATTATGTCATTGGTTATTCGAGAGATTTTTTTTAAAGAGAAGAATATTTAATAAATATTTATTTTTTATTCAGTGAATATAATATTTATATATTTATTGGAGAATAATTAAAGGATATTTATTTATTTAATATCTATTCATTATTAATGGTATGATAAATATTGAGGAGGAATGGTAAACCATGTTTAATGGTTCAATGATAAATAATATATATTGAATGTTATTTGATTAAATAATTTTTAATTAATTTTTGTGTTTTGTACTTGTAAATAAATAATAATAATAATATTATTAATATAGAAATGGGGTTCCATAATGATTAAGACAAATAATAAGGGTGCTTGTGCAATTATTGTTTTTAACCCTATTAGTATATAAACCCAATTATATTATTTTTTAAGGTTTCCATTCTATTTTGTTGTGCACAATAAATTCTAGAGAATCCTCTCAAAATTCCTAGAGATATTCCTTCTCCACGAATTCTCTCAATAATGAGGAGTAATCATCTTAAACCTTACACTCTCAAGTATAGAGAGATCAAGGAGAATACTAATTTAAATTATTCTCATGGTGATCAAAGGAGAATGATGAAATTGTTAGGATTTATTATGCTAGTACCCGAAGATTACTACAAAGACGTTTTGGAGGTTTGAGGAGCATGTGTGGATCACCATTGGAGGGAATATATACTTGATTCCTACAACACAATGATGGTACGATGTAGATAAATTTTTAGATTCACAAATGAAGAAATAATTCATTTCAATGTAATTATTTAATTGTTTTAATTAATTATAAATAGTATGACATGATTCTACATTCTGGTTCTACCATTCTCATGTCAATTAATCATTGATTCAATTATTTTGTTCATGATTTTTATCATCTATGTACATATTAGTATAATAATCAATTACAACAAAAAGATGAGTTGCAAATTCCCCATATGGTGCTTCTGTTGCACACAGAACCTTTGAGTGGTATCAAACTGGTCACATAATTATTTATAATTATTTATATATTTTTGATTTATATACACATTTATTGTTAGATTTCAATTATACTTTAATCATTATTTAATCTAAATAATGATATATTCTCTTCTTCGTCCCCATTCTCACGAATATAATCAAAATCAGTTAATCTTATGAATGAAAAACATTCAAAGAACTCATCAATATGTGCTGAAGATTCTGGATAGATGTCATAAGAGTACATGCCGTGTATCCCATTGGTACAATCCTTGCACTCTTTTTTAATACACCTAGTTAATTATTTATTTAACTAAGAATTAATTTGATTTGTGTGAATTTATTACATGTGATGTGTATTTAAATAAACCACGTGTCGATTGGGCCATCCCAACACATGGTCAGTCAGACTAAACACCGTGTAACCTCTGTACACAATATGTATTCCATTAGTCAAAGACGGGTCATGTATTCTCTTACAAGACCTACATGACTGGTGACCATGTAACTAAGAGACCACACACCGTGTATCCCATGTACACGTCATGTACTCCACTATTTTTTGTTTCATAATTAAATTCTAAGTCCCTACGAATGTACCAAAAATATACAGTGATAAATATACATGCCACATATCTAGATATTACATGACATGTATATTACCAAATTATGAAAATTAGAATAAATTTATTATACTACTTAAACCTTATTAACACATGTTTCATGTGTCATTTATTTAACTATGTACATTCCATATGATGAGTTATATATATATATAATTTATAATTTATTTATACATAATTTTTGGAACTACATATCATGTATAAGTCATAATATAGTCATTAATCTGTGTGCATTGAAACATAACATGTAATGTAAGCACCATGTGTTCCATGTGTCATTTATTTGACTATATACACACCATGAAATTATGTGATAATTCATTAATTCCACATATTGTATGAGTAAAAAATATATGAATATAATCCACATTTGGTAGTTTGAATGGTTACTCACCAATTTACTCTAAGGTATATGTTTTGTATAAAATTAATTTTAAATAAATTTATTTAATTTGTTTAAAATTATGATGTATGCGAATCTGAAGAAACTTCAGATGAGAATTAAAATAAAATAATTGATTAATTAAAGAAGATAATTAATTGATTCAAGGGAAATTTATATTAAATAATAATGATTAGAATTTAATGTTATTTTATTAATTACATAATTCGTTTCATGTATGTAGATTATCATTAATATAGACTAAATTTTTTTATGTGATTTTTTTCTTTTTAATTTATTATTAAATTAAATTGATGGTCTGTGTGTCAACCTTCCTCTCATTATGTATTATCCCACATGCCCACCATTTCTTTTATGTATACCTATTAACTAATACTTTGGTTCCCCTCATGTATATGTGAGTAAAATATGATGTAATGGATAGAACTCCCAAGAAATTGGAGGTGGTTCAATTTTGGAATAGAGGAAAAACCATTCCAATAGGTACATGGTTTGATAGGTGAAAATCCGTGACATGAACCGTTTTATGGTTCATAGTGTTTTCCCCCTAAGTGAAGGGTTAGTTTATCATCCACTAGATAAACTAACCATCAATAAAATCTTATGATAATTATAATTTTTTATTTTATTCTTGTTAAGTTTCATGGTTAATTTTATTATGTATGTTTAATCATGATCATAATAATTAATGAATTATAGAGCATACAAGATAGAACTAAAATAAATTGTATTATGCATAAAATTTATCTAAGACATGGTTAATCACTTAAGTAAATACACTTAATATTAAAAAACATATAATAAAGATAAAAATGGGAAATTTACATGTAATGATAAATATCCATAAATTCTATATATTAAGTCAGTATATCCTTCCACAACTTAAGTTAAAATTGAACCATAGTTCAAAGTCCTTAATCGACCCATGTTGAGGTACTTTAAATTATTAGAGAATTCTAACTTAATGCTTTAGGTCAACTTAACTTAGTTCAAATCAAAGGTTGACTTCCCTAACAGGACCTGGTGTAACTAATAAGTAAAGGTTGAGGAAATAAAATTTATGGATTTTAGGATTGGGGAGTCTAATCAAAAGATAAATGAATTGTGAGTTAATGTATTTTTCATTTAGAAAACCTACCTAAAACACTCAAATAACATCTCATGACCAATTTTGGGTTATGAGAAGGGTAATATGGGTATTTTACACTATATTTTCATTGAAACATGATATTTATAAGCCAATGGTGACAATTATTTGGTTTTTAGAAAATTTTGGGAGATTAATAAATATAATAAAATATTAATTTATCTAATTTTATCAGATAAAGTACTAAAATCATTCTCATATTATCTATAGAAACAATAATAAAAATGACATAAAAAATATCACCATGATCTATACTTAAGAATGATAAGCTTCTCAAATTCACTAATTTTATGAATGTTAAATATTCTTACATGTTACCCTATGCCATGAAAGGATATTATATGTTCTATAAAACCCTATTCCTAAAGTCTTAGAAAAAGGATTGTGAGGAAGAGTTATCTCTCTTTGATAAAAATTTTAATAATGCCAAAAATGTTTAGTGTTTAAATATATCATCCATAAACAATGAGATTATAAAAAAACATGATGACATGGATGCGTATAACATGTTTTTTCACCTTTAGGATCTTTATCAATAGATGGTGATACTCGAGAGATAAAAGATATCTAATGATTTTTTACATAAAATATTAGAGAGTCGGTGCAATTTGGGACTCATTTAGTAAATATTATTGGATACATTGAATGATAAAACATCTTGGGGATTAAATTCCCAAATGATTTTCACATAGATCTCATACTTTCCTCACTACATATGTCCTTCAACTGTTTTATTATTAATTATAACATGATAAATAATGAGAATAATCTTTCAGTACTTCTTACTCTCATTATATAAGTGAATAAGGACATGGAGCATGAAAACCCCTCATTATTTATAGTGAATAAGGAAAGGGATAAGAAGTAACAGGTACCAAAGACTCAAAAAAAGTCTAAATATCCCAAGAACTATGCTTCCTAGAAGAGAAGGATGTAGAGGTATGGAAAGGAAAAGGAAGAAGTATGTTTTTCATGTGGTAATAAAATACATTGGAAGAGGAACTGTACCCAAAAGTAAGGTGAAGCTAAAGGTGATTTTTTATTGAGTATAATATTTTAATATTTATACATTGGGTATTAGATATAAATTTTGGTTCTCACATATGTATCCAAATATAGGGACTAATTATATTTCAAAATCTTACTAGAGGAGAGGTGGATTTGCAGGCTAACAATGGTGCGAGGATCGCTTATCTAGCCATTGGAGAATACCACCTTTAATTTACAACATGAATGATATTGGTTTTAAAATATTGTTGATATGCATAAAATATTACAAAAAACATAACCATAGTTGGGTGTTATATGAGGAATGCGAATATCATTTGTTATCAATTATCAATACTTGTTTTCATGTTTTTAAAATAAACTTTGTTTATTTTATAAAGAAATTATATTTTATGGTATGACATATTTAAATAATGGTATTTTTGTATTAAATTATGAAAACCAAGTATTGGTAATTGATAAAAAATCATATTATCATGTCTCATATAACACCCAACTATGGCATCACTGTCACGGTCATGTAAATTATAAGCATTTGAAAAAGATCTATCAAGATGGTTATTTAGAATATTTTTATCTAAAACCACTTAAAATATATCAATATTGTTTATAAGAAAAAATGACTAAATCACCATTTGGTGGATAGGTTGAAAGGGTCATAGAGCTTATAGGATTGGTACATAGTGATGTGTGTGGACCATTTCTAATAGAAGCTATAAGTGTGCATTCCTACTTCATAACTTTTACTGAAGACTTGAGTATATATGGATATGTATAATTGATGAGGTAAAAGTACGAGTATTTTAATAAAATAAATTATTTCAAGAATTAAGTAGATAATTAACATGGAAAGAAGATAAAGAAACTTCAATCTGATTGTGGTGGTTAATATCTTAACCAAGATCTTATAAAATCTCAACAAAAGTTTTAGATTACTTTTTAACTAACTTTTCCTTACACACCAAAATGGAATGATGTTAGTGAAATGAGGAACCATACCTTGAAAGGAATGCTAAGGTGGATGATGAGTCATGCATATCTTCCATTATCCTTTAAAAAAATATGAATTGCAAAATTCTACATACACACTAAACCAAGTACCAACTAAAATTTAAAATAGAATTCCCTTTGAGTTATGGAGTGGAAAGAAGCAATTTTTTTTTCATATACCCATGTATGGGGTTGTAATACGTTATTTGAGGACATATTAAGAAATATATTTTCACCCTAGAGTATAAAGTGTTTATTTATTGGGTATCCTAAAGAAAAAAGGGGATACTATATATACAAACCCTTATATATGAAATTGAATTTCACTAGACAAGATATATTTCTAGTGAGGGACACATCCTCAAGAAGTATAGTGGGATCATGATTGAATTTGATAAAGTTAATTCTCAAGATACACAAGAAATGATACATTAATATATTATATATGTCCCCATGGAATAAGTAGTTCTTGAAACAAAATTACTTCATAAGAACATTAGAGAGGTAATAGAATAATAGAGATATAGTTTTCTAGTAAGTAAAGATGGTGACTTATTATTAGTTGAAAATAATGTAACCCTCTCTTAAAAATATGCAGTAGAGTTCTCATAAGCTACAAGATGGAAAAAATACATGAATTTTAAAATGGATTCTATGTATTAGAACCAAGTACGGGTTTTATTAAATCATCTAGTTGATGTAAAACCTATTGAATGATAATGGGTATTCAAGAGAAAAATAGACATGGAAGGTAAAGTAACTAATTATAAAGAAAGGCTAGTGGATAAGGGGTTTAAACATAATCAAATAATTAATTACAATCAAATATTTTCTCTAGTTTCTATGTTTAAATACATAAGAATTATACTTCCTATAGTATCTTTCCATGACTTTGATATTTGGAATATGGATGTAAAAACAACTTTCCTTAATGGGAACCTTTAGGAAGATGTCTACGTGACACAACTATAAGGGTTTGTGACTATAGATGATGAAAAAAGTATTTGAAATCCAATAGATCCATTTATATATTGAGGAAAGAATCCATTTCATAGATCATTCACTTCAATAAATCTATAAAAATAATTTAGTTTAATAAATAATGAATGTAATACATGTGTTTACAAGAAGTTTAGTGGGAATTCATTCATTATCCTAGTAGTATATGTTGATGACATATTACTTATTTTAAATGACATACCGATCTTATAGTTTGTTAAGGACTAGTTAAACAATTGTTTCCCCACGAAGGAATTAGGTGAAGTAGCCTACATTATAGGGTTTAATATCATTTTTTATAGACCCAATAGGCTTTTTGGACTAATTCAAGGTACACATATTGACTATATACTAAATATATTCAGTATGGGAAAATCTAAGAGAGGATTGGTTCTAGTGTCACATGGTATACATATTTCCCATAAAATGTGTCCCCATACAAAATCGAAGAAATAAAGAACAAGTAAGAATCCATAAAATCAAACAATATGATCAATCATTTATTCCATGTTATATTGTAGACTTGGATTTTCCTATGCATTGAGCATAGTAGGAAGATATCAATCTGATCTTGGTGAACAACATTGGTCTGCTATTAAGGTTATCCATAAGTATATGAGAATAAATAAGGATATTTTCCTTGTATATGGATGGGAAAAAGAGATAATCATCATGGGTTATAATGATACTAGTTTTCAAAAAAGTCAGAATTATCTAAATTCACAGTTAGGGTATGTTTTTAGTATCAATAGAGATACTGTAAATGGGAAGATTTCAAAGCAGCCAGTTGTTACCAATTCTACAATTGATACCGTGTATATAGAGTCTTATGATATAACCAATGAATCTATTTAGATATTAAATTTTGTCCATATGTTTGACATGGTACCTAGTATAAAAGAACCTATCACATTATATTGTGATAATACTACAGTAGTGGCTCTCAAAAAAATCTAAGATCACACCAATGGAAAAATAAAATACTATAGAAGTATCACCTCTTGAGGGATTTTTATTAGAGGGGTGAAGTTTCATTAAGTAGAGTTTCCATGAAAGAAAATGAGGTGTAACCCTTGAATAAAGCCTTATATAAGTAGCAATATGAGTATCTTGTGAGAGTTAGCAGATTGAAGGTTATCAACAATTAGCTCTAGTGAAAGTGAGATCCTATTTGAGTTGGTTCCCTATAATAAACTTTTGTGTAATTTATGATTACCTATATTCATAGTTTTGAATATTAGTATTCTAATAATCACATCATTATTGTTTTTTCATGAAATAGTATATAATAATGTCCTAAGAGTAGTTATCGCATTGAAAGGTCATAGAAGTTCACTGCTATGATGAGAACCAAAAAGTTCCCCAACATAATTATTAAATATGTGTTTTATATCTAGATCAAATCATTTGAGGGGAAAATGATACAATATATCAGTGGTGGATAATCATAGTAATTTGAGACACCTTTTCATGGTGTGCACCCATGGTAATTTCTAGTGTAAGATATTATGATAATGAGACCCGCTAGTAAGAAATTCACATTTATACCTGTCATTAGATGTTCTTATATATGGATGTTTGCATTGATCCTTATAATTTAAGATTATTTTTAATGGATATTATGAGTCACATACTTTTATGTATTGAGGAAAACCATGACTACATATGTTCGTGGTGAAGTAGGATACATTGGGTGAATCACAAGTAATATTTCCTTAATGAATAATGTGGGAAAGGATTTTACCTTACATTCTTTAAAAAAAGTTGATATATCCGGAATTTTTATAGAAATTATACAGGCTAAATAAATCCATGTACATGGTGTTATAGAGGAATGTTCAATTTATATAAAGTCAAAGAAAGAGACATCTATCACATTGGTTGATGGCATCGACATGCAACCTTCTTGACTATAGATATCTTATTAAAGGGATTATATTACATAGTAAGAGACAAATGGGGTTTTATATTATTTCAAAATTAACTTATTTCTTTATGGATACCTTGGAATGTTATAAGATTCTAACCTTGGACTTTGGGCTGCTTCACCTATCTCCACTGGGAAAGATGCCAAGAGGGTCACATGCTAAGTGTTTCTAGAAACTTAGTTAAATAATAATATTATTTATTATTTAACATGTTGAAGAAGTATTATTCCAACACATGGTTTAATGATTATTTATGTTTTATTGATTTTATATATTCTGTCACTAGTTATTTGAGAGAATATTTTATGATAAGAATATTTAATAAATATTTATTTTTTATTTAGTAAATATAACATTTACTTATTTATTGGTGAATAATACAGTGATATTTATTTATTTAATAATTAATCATTATTCATGGTCCTATATATATTATGGAGGAATGGTGGACTGAGTTTAATGGTCTGATGAGAAATAATAAATAATAAATATTCTTTTATTAAATAATATTTAATTAATTCATGGGTTTTTTCATGTCAAGAAATAATAATAATATTATTACTATTATAGACATGGGGTTCCATAGGGATTAATAAAAACAATAAGGGAATATATGAAATTATGTTTTTAACCCTAGTAGTATATAAACTCTATTATATTATTTCTTAAGGTTTACATTTGGTTTTTTTTGTGCACAAAATTTTCCAAATAATACTATCAAAATACCTAGAGATCCACCTTCTCTAAGAATGATCTCAATAATGGAGAGTAATCCTCATCCAACATCCACTCTTGAGTCTATAGAGATCAAGGAGAATCCTACTTAAAGTGATTATTGGGAAGATCAAAGGTGAATAATGCAAGCATTAGGATCTTCTGTACTAGCACCTAGAGATTCCTATAGTGATGTTTAGAGGTTTGAGGAGAACATGTGGATCACTACTAGAGGGAATATACACTTTAGTCCTACAATTAAAGGGTGATATGATGTAGATACATTTCCATATTTATCAATTAATAAAGAATTCATCATAAGGTAATTCTTAAATTTTTTAAATTAACGATAAATAATATGTAATGATCCTATGTTCTAGTTATGATGTTCTCAAAATCAATTAATATTTTATTAAATTCCATTGGTCATAAAATTTATCATCGATTTACATCTCAAATTAATCATAGATTATAACAAAAATCTAAATATGGAATGCCCCATCTAGCGCTTCTTATATGCTTGAAACCTTCACAGAGAACCACCTCATGCCTCACTAAAGGAATAAAAATAATCTCTTAGAAGAAAACATGGCATTGTTCATCCTTATACCAACCATATGAGGCATCACAATAGAAGACTAGGTTTCTCCCGACCTCTATCTCAGAACCCCTCAGTTGGGACTCCCCCACCTACTGCACCAAAGATGACTACACTGTCAAATACATAGTAGAAACATATATTTTTTATGGAATCCACCATGAACTAATCTAGGAACTCTCTGAACACCATGTTCATCAAATACATTAACACATGTGGAGTATTAAACACACTAAATTACATCAACAAGAAATTGAAATTACCCAAAAGACATTGTAAATAAGTCTTTATAATATCCTTATCGTTCACCCACATTTGATGATATACTGACCATAGATCGATATTTGAGAACTAATTAGCTCATTCACTAGTGGAAAAAACATTTAACACGTCGATATTTTTCACTTAGGCTCTATATAACCGACATGCAAAGCTGTAAAAATCGATTTATCATGTCAGTTATTTTATAATTGATGAGATAAATCGATGAGAATCAATGTTTTATGTCAGTTATTTTATAACCAATGTAATAAAAAATGAGATTAGATTTATTACGTCAGTTATTTTATAACCGACATGATATATTGAATCTCGACACTTTATCATGTCGGTTATAAAATAACCGATGTGATAAAGCTAATCCTGACAATTTATCACATCAGTTATCAAAATAACCAATGTGATAAAGTGAAATTTATGACGTCGGTTATAAAATAACCGATGTGATATATTTTTTCTACTTCTCTTATTAAATTACTGATGTTATAAAAATTAGAAAAAAATAGTTTACCATGTTCGTTATTAAATAACCAACGTGATAAAGCTTTTAAATGATTTATCGCACCCTGTATTCAATCATTCTATTTTCTTTGATCAGGCGACCTGTGACTCGTCTCTCTCACGTAGAAAACCTAGAAATGATTCTTCAAAGTCGTTCCCTCCAGACTAATTTTTCCAACATCATTATTCATATTTATTATCATCAAATCTATCAAGTCAACTCGCAACACTCAACTAAGCCTCACATAGTTCAATTTCAGTTTTTATTTTCCACGATGCCCTAAACTAATTTTTTGAGATGTTATTTTTCTTTGTTCTTGCTATCATGGTTAGTTTCATAGTGTTCATTTATACCATGATAAATTATTTTCTAGTAAAATAAACCTATGAAAGTGATATCATGCAAGTTTACGTTTTTGTGCGTTCTATCATGTGTCTGTGCACGTATAAGGGGTTTCCAAAGGGGGGGGGGGCTGTGCAAGTGGGTGTGGGTGTCCAGGGGGTTAGGGGGATATCTAGGGGGTGTCAAATGGGGTGGGGGTGGTGACCAGGGGGGTGCAGGGGCAGTCCAAGGGGGTTGGGGGTGTCCAAGGGGGTGGGGGTGTCTAGGGGGTGAGGGGGTTGTGAAAGGGTGTAGGGGTATCTAGGGGTGTGGGGGGGTGTTCAGGGGCGGGGGGGGGGGGGGGGGTGAGTGGGCTGTCCAAGGGGGTTGGGGTGTTTAGGGGGTGGGGGTGTCCATGGGGGGGGTGTCCAGAGGAATGGGGGGTTTCTAGGGAGTGGGGGGGGGGGGTGAGTGGGCTGTCCAAGGGGGTTGGGGTGTCTAGGGGGTGGGGGTGTCCATGGGGGGGGGGTGTCCAGAGGAATGGGGGGTTTCTAGGGAGTGGGGGGGGGGGGGGGCTGTCTAGAGGGTTGGGTTGCTGTCCAGGGGGTGGGGGGGGTGTCCAGAGGGGTGGGGGTTGGGGGGCTATCCAAGGGGGTGGTGGTGTCCGAGGGGTGTCCAAGGGGGTGGGGGGTGGTGTCCAAGGGGTGAGGGGGCTTCCAAGGGAGTAGGGGTGTCCAAGGGTGGGGGTGGGGGGGGGGGTCTAGGGGGGTGGGTGGGCTGTCCAAGGGGGTAGGGGTGTCCATGGGCTGGGAGTGTCCATGGGGGGGGGGATTGTCCAGAGGGATGGGGGCTATCCAGAGGGGTGGGGGGGGGGGTGTCCAAAGGGGTGGTGGTGTCTAGGGGGTGTCCATTGGGGTGGGGGGTGGTGTCTCGGGG